>JAULBW010064965.1:0-46910 GCA_032358265.1 Vaucheria bursata
CTTTTGTATGAGCGGTATATCGAGTTGTTTAGTTAGTTTAGATATCGGCCGATATGGTTAGGTTCCATTCCTAACAATTGGTTCTGTTTTGCTTTTGTGCTAGTATGCCAAATGGACAGGAACACTAACAAGCTTTAAATATAGTGTGGTAAATAGAACAATTGTCTCAATAATCAGAATCATTAAGTTGCTTTATTACAATGTAATACTGGTCTTTCCTTCAATATGTTTTCAAAGCTACTTTAGTGATGTTAATCTGAAACTCATATCAGCCACAAATTTTTTAAATATAATTGATATTTCCTGCCATTGTTTGCCAAAATATAAATTCTATTTGCTCATATCCAGAGTGTACATTTTAGCTGTTTTTAATTAGTCATGCCATGCAAATTGTCCAATAAAATGGTAGGGAGTCATGTGAAAGAAAAAACTGACAGGGGGGTCTCCGCTGTGTGCCAGGATGGTTCAAATCAGCTTACAACAAATTGTTTTTTTGTCGCTAGTATTATGGGTTCATTTGTTTCTGTGAATTCCATGACATGTTTCCATGTTTATCTCTGTCAATCAAATTAATATTGAATGCTGAATACATATTTTTCTGATTTGATTCCTCTAGTTTCATTAATTCTATAAATTTGCTGTATCCTTACAGTTTGATTATATATTTAGTACTCTTATTAACTGCATAAATAATATTTGATATTCTATGGAAAATCATTGCTAGGCCTAAATTTCTGACAATTGTTGCAACATAAGCTTTGTCCGCCAGCCCCACTGGTTATGATTCTCGGGTAACTCATTTTGGTATTTTCATTCCTTATTCCACTTAGCAGTTTGGGTAACAGCTTCAGTGCTCAATATATTTGTTTTTTGCATCCAAAGGGATGAGCTTTTGGCTTACTGACTCCACAGCAGACATACTATAATTGTGTTTGACTTGAGTAACTTTCCATTGCAGCACTTATTTATGACTGCATCAACTTGCACTCTAGCATTAAATACATGCACTACCAAGATTGAGCATGTGTCATAACACTCTTAAACTCTAGGAAAAAAATATATAATTTTAGAGGCCTTGGATATCAACTGCTGCTACAGATGGTAGAAATCCGAGAATTGTATCAATTTTTCTGAAATTTTGCAAAAAAGTAACTTGTAAATATTGCAAATGTTGATGGTTACCATACTTCAGTATACTTCAGTTAAAAATTGTAAAGCTTTTGAAGCTTTACTTGTTTTTTAAAAGTATGCAGGTTTGGTAATAGGTGCATTCATGTTATCTAGCATATCTTCATTGGGACAATACAAGCATTTCAATGGCAAACTTAATTTATTGGTTAGCACAGCCTACAGAGGAATTTCAATCTTTTCATGATTGCAAGACTGGCACTATAGTTCTCACCAATAAAGTAGGTAATACTGATGAAACTATTGCTATACAGGAACTTTTGTTATACAGAACAAGTATTACTAGAACAAATTCAATTTTGCACAAATGCTGTCTGTAGTTATCCTCTTGCAATAAATAAGCCATTGAAAATAGCAGGAACTGAGTCACACCAGGTGCATCAAAAATACGTAGTGTAGTGAGCAGATTAGCTAGTTTGGTCATTGAATGCAAGGGCTTGAGTTGCAGGTAAGGATTTTACAATTTTCTCTTCAATGAGTAAAGTTATACATTCTGTGCACTTTTTCAGTTTTTTGCAGTTGGTTTGAGTCATGTTATTTTTCAAGCAAAAACTTTCTGACATTAAAAAATTGCATGTCCTTTGCATCAATTCAAAAAAACCCATTTACAAAATTTCCTTGTGTACTTGTTGACAAATTAAAAATATTATGGTTGTTCTATGCTACTTTACAATGATGGAACAAATACTGCTTTGTAATCCTTACTTCAAACTTAAGTGGCTAGTAGATTAGGTTAAATAGTATTGATCTTTTTAAAATCTTCTAGCAATGCATATTTTACACTGATACCTCTACTTGCAATTATACTTGTTCAAAATACTCTATCGGAATTTTTCCTCTGATGCAGTAAGTCTAGATACTGCACTACTCTTCATTCTTCTCTGAAAGAGTGTCTCAGTGCTCTTTGATGACAATTTTATGCTCAAAACATTTGCATGATAGAAACTAAATAATTTTACAAAAATATTACTTCAAATTAATGATACTAGTTTTTCAGTTTCTGGAAAAAAAATAATTTCAATGTTCTATATTTACAAATTTTATGCATAATTATTTTTCATATCTTTACTTAACATTTCACTTGTAAATTGTTGGTAATATCAGCTCCTTTTTAACTTCAAAGAATGGTAGCTCAATAGAATTATTTGAATGGTTCTCTTCTTGAATATCTACAGAGCTATCACTATGAGGGGTAAATGTTGGCTGCCTATTGGTGATAAAAAAAATATATTTGATTTTTGTTTATTTAAAATAAAGCAGTTTATTATTGATGAAAAGTTATGCTTGCAAAGTTTTATGTAAATCTAATCATATTATTGATGAAAAATATTTATTTACTTTACCCTCATTTTCTTCCTTCTCTTTACCTAGTTCTAGCTATACCTTACAAAGCTCCTCATCCATCCATTTTGATGAAATTGCCCAGACCTCCTATTTAATGATCTTCCAATAAATGAGCCAACAAGAACATGTCGTACAAAAAATTATTACTCAATGATGTCCATTGCTGATATTTTGAACTTAATTGTTGGAATGTCTAGAACTACTTTCATTATATTTGGAATTACCTCTTTGATAAGATTTGAAATTTCTTTAGCCCTTTTATACAAAATTGCTATTGTCTCTAAAGTTTTCTTAGCTGCTTCAATATTGAGAGCTATTAAAGAACTGGCAGTCATTTTGACCAAGTGTAATCTAAGAAAAATAATCTATCTTTCTTGCTTAATTGGATTC
This sequence comes from Vaucheria bursata, assembly GCA_032358265.1. Classification (NCBI taxonomy): domain Eukaryota; class Xanthophyceae; order Vaucheriales; family Vaucheriaceae; genus Vaucheria; species Vaucheria bursata. The sequence goes on from JAULBW010064965.1 coordinate 2,923, forward strand.
CTTGGATTAGATCAGTATATATACATACAATTCTGTTGGTTGATTAAATTACTGTTAGGCCGCTCTCATAGGTTACTAAATAGACAAATTATCTGTACATTTTTAGCTTACAAGTATCCACTGATACACCAATAGGAAATTGCTCAATTTCTAGCAACAATAATACTTTATCTAATATTTCAATTTTTTAAAAAACTGCACCATTTTATTCTGTTCCTGTTATTCTTCCCATTCTGTCTTTTTTGCTCAGTTTTGTCCATATTTTGTTGAAAACTAAATTCTAAAAGTGTGTCCTTTTGTATGAGACATAATTCTGGGGATAAAGTAGACATCTAGGTAACACCACTTTATGCACAGTGTCCATACCACATTCAAGTGAAAAATCTAACTCACCATTTCTTCTGTACATTTAGATTGGACTTTCTATATATTTTGATATCACTCAAAACAAACTCTATTTCTTTGCAGCAATATTTAGTCTCAAACTGGTAGAAAAATGCAAACACAAGAAATAACTTAAGAGCAGAAGTAGAATTGTTAGTAACCTTGATGTGTTACTGAAAGTGAGTTAATTTTTGTAACACACAAAACTTAGCAGCATGAAGAACATGGTTCAGTCCTTTGAATTATTTTGGAACTGAAACTGAACTGAAACCAAGCTGAAACTGAACTAAAACCATGGACAAACTATATTGCAGCTACATAGAATAAGAACTAATCCTTAATGGAGTTAGTTCCTAACAGTTTCAGGCATAATGCTACAAGGAGCTTATTTATTTACTTGCTGACTGTGCATAAATAGGCTAACATATGAGTATTTCCTCTTTTTGATTAAGCATCAATACTATCTCTCATTTTTACATATCAACATATATATATATGGGTGCATTATATTCATGTGAGCATTAGTAACTCAAAAAAATGTGAAGATGCATTAAAACAATAAAAACTTTAAACTAGAAATTTAATGTTTGGGTTTATAGTCCATATTTGCAAATTCTCTAAATGATGCATTGAACACAAAACTTGTGGACACCAGTGAAAAGGTATCTAATACCATTCTATCCTGTGTAACTAGCGTGTCTCCTAAAAGTCTGCAAGAAATAATATACACTAAAATGTGACAAAATTAAGTGTTTTCAGACTACGTAAGTTACATACAATAATACTTTATTTGGTTCCAAGTCAACTAAAAAGTTTCATCAGAAACTGTAGAAACTTTTATGTGAGTTCAAAATATTCTGCAAGAACCAACAATACAGACTTCATGCATGACTCAAAGACTACTAAGGAAATAAGAAATGCAAGACAAAAACATCCATAGTTGTATATGTAATTAGTTCATTTCATGCATTACCAAGAATAGATCTTGATAACACAATTAGGACAAGCTATTTTCATACTTATCACACCTAAATAAATGTAAATAAAATACAAGCAGACTCAAACAAAAAACACAGCATTAGAATCCATTTCTAGCATACATTTTGCTTGCAATGGTTTCTATATATTTCTTGAGCCACTCCCAAAATCTGCAACTAATCTGCAACAGTTCTTTAGCTTCTCTTCATGCTACCAAAGACTTTTGGAGTTCGAATACTCCTTTTAGAATATAAGAAACTGATACTTGCTGTGTACCTTCTTAACTTCTAAAATGTCTTCAGCTTTATAGAAATCCCTGGTATCATCAACATGTACAAGCAGGTATGAATAACGCTTTTGGTCAGTGTTAAAATCAACACAAGATAGACACAATTACATGCAATGAAAATATTTTATATATCATAAGATGATATGCAATCAGCTACAGTGGCAAGTCATCTTTAACTTTAGCATATATAGCAGATCAGACACTTCCTATGACTGCAGTTCAATTGTTCTCAATGATCATATTGTTAAGAAATATTTCTCAACAGTCAGGTGACTCAGAAACTTTATGGCATGATAGTAACAAAACATGGAACATATTATGCACTTGGGACATAATAGCAAGTAGTTATAACTTATAAATGACTAAATTATCTTCTGGCTAATACGGTATGGGCCCAATAATTATCAGTCTACTTTAGCACAAAGTCTTGTAGTGTACATATTCTGTTTACTCAGCAAAATTTCCTATTTTTGAAATCCTTTGAAACATTGCTTCTGATCTGGAAAATGCATAGACACTTCACTTGAAATATTTAACTGTTTTGAAATAATTTGTATATTATCTAGGACCATTTGAAAATAAACTTAAATCGTGTATGGTGATTCAGGTAATAACTTGGAAGATCCGTCCAATACAGGTTAATTCCAAAAATTAGCACACAAAGGATGCATACAAATACACAAATAAAAAAAAGAATTTTGGCACAGTTCAGCCACAGGTAAACTTTTAAGTTCTTTTTTTGCTGATCTGGATATAAACATAAATACTATTCTCATTCCTGATAGCTTGTTTGGTCTGGCTATTCAACTGAGGATGATGTGCAGACAACAACAATAATTACAAAACACCATAACTTTTTAACAAGATAGACAAAAACTTTTATACAAACTAGACCCATGATTCAATACAATATGATGAGAAAAACTATGAAATAAAATAATTTGCTAATAAGATGGATATGCTAACTTAAGCAAGTTAATAGCTTCTAAATATGCTATGAAATGACTTATTACTATAAATTGATCTACAATGACTAAAATGGGATCTAGCCACTATGCTGATGGTAGATTGATAATGAGATTCATGGAAAGAAAAAGCCATTGACAAATTGGAATGGGTAATAGGACAAGTAATTCGGCTGGTTTCTTACATTTTGGTTTTACTTGCACACAGTTCATAGGATTTGACATATGACGTACAATTGCAATCATACAAAAACTGCCAATAAGATTGGAAAATGAATTCAAGTGATTTAAATATCCCAGGATGACCCGTAAAAGCAGAATTGTAAACTATCTTTGAAATTTTTATTTTCACTGATTCTAGGATAAAATTTTCATTTTGTAATGATAAACAATCATCTAAACCTCTGAAATTTGGGTTCTCATCGTTCTTTACTAATGATATGTCTTCAGCCTGAACTAGCTCAATACAATCAAGGAGAGTAGTTTCTATTTCTAGAGTAACACCAAGTATAAACTTGTCTTTTGGAAGTAATATTTGCTCTTGATCAATAACTTGTAGATCACTTGAATGAAGCTCATAATCAATATGCCTACTCAAGGCATTCAACTTACTTCCTTGGGTTTCCAGTTGACATACAATCTGGGAGTTGAAATTGGTTAGAAAAAATAACCATTGCACCTGTTAGCAATCTAATTTTTTAAGGTAAAAAAAAGCAATAAGTTTTGATGATCTGTTAATACTTGTACAGGTTTAGAACTACTTAACAGGACTGGTCTTCACTGATAAAAATATGCTACTATTACCAATAACTCATTATTATATACTTTGTAGTAGATCACTAGAAATGACAATTTCCTCAAATAATATGCAATAGGACGTAATGTACCATCAGTCTTGAGACAGTACTCCACCAATTGCAAAATTAGATACATCGAATTTGACAGTAAAAGGTCAAGAACAATTAGGATGATTCAATATTCTTGCAAATTTGAAAATGTTATTTAAATCTTGAAATGACTTTGACACTTATTACTCCAAACAAACAATTAGTATCTCTTTAGTAATGTTAATAATTGTACAATGATATTTGATTACTCAGAAATAAACATTTGATATAAACTACCAAATCCTAGAAAAGATTGAAAGGTCTTAGCACTAACTGGAATAGGTCAAAAGTCAACACTTTAAATACATTTCAAATCTGTTTTGATACCAGTATCCAAGATGATATGCCCCAAGAAATCTATTTACAAAAATATGCACTTCTTCAGGCTTCACATATAAAAGATATTTTTGTAATTATTCAAAAACTTTTTTATGTTACCTTACTTGATTTGGATTTTTGGAACATATCAGTATATTGTTTGGATGTACAACGCATAATAAACAAAAAAAATTGTATAACACTTTGTTCATCAGATTCTAGAAAAATGCTGGAACATTTGTAAGTCAGAACAGCATGACATGGTACTCACAGCATCTAAAGCAGCAACAAAAAGTGTCTTTTTATTTGCTGTCTTTTTTTGTAGAAACCAAATTATAAATGCCCCTTAAGTAAATCTTGGAAAACATTTGTGTACTCAAAAAATGACATAGTATTTTATGAATGAGGAGTAACAAATATCTATTCTTTTTTGTGACTGAGTTTAACCCTTGGTAATTGGTTACAGGTTCCAGCTTGTTAGGATTGCAATGTCCTAAATTGACTAGATTCAGTTGGTTATTATGTTTGTAATGTTTTGCAATGTGGGCAGAAACTACTTCCAATCATGCAAGTTGTAGCTTTGTTAGGAATTAACTCACTTAGGGATTAATTTCGTTTTTATAGCTGCGGTCAGTGTTCATTTATGACGTTCCAAGTAAGTTGGCCCCACAGATGCCAGTAAGGTTATATATTTTGTTGTACTAATGAAGTTAGTTCATTTCTATCAAAGCAATTAGTGCACAATAAATGCACACATTTCTGTCACAGTTTCTTGTGTTCTGTTGTGTTTCATGTTTCTAACAAGCTTGTGGTGTTGTCCATAATAACAAGTTGTATATATCTTTAGTACATTTTATTATTTACACTTTTTATTTTCCTTGTATTATCCTTGTGTTTCTCTTGTGTTTTATATCTATCAGTACTCGAGCTATAATAGTTGGTTGGAAAAAAGACGAGTGCAGCAACTGCTCAAAGACTTCTGCAATAACTCAAAACATTGGAATTTGAGTAACAGGCAATGAATCAGCAAATCATTGAGCAGCAAGAACAGATTGGCTCATTAACTTTCTCCTTGCTATCATAATCCGCAGGTTTGACATCAATTGCATGTGAATTTGATGTTACCAACCCTAAACTATTTTTTGGAGATAGATTGAAATTGAAAGATTTCATTGCACAATTGAAAATAATACTCAAGGCTTAGATGTCACATTTTTTTCATAGTTCAGTGGGTGTAAGCTAAATCATTAATTATCTGCACATTGCAGTATTTATCTGGATATGGCCTTATTTGGCAGCAGATCATCATATTTTAAATTTTTTCAGTGGCTTTGAAGAGCTCTCTTTCTCAAGTTTTAGTGATATAAGTAGGGCTTTTCAGGTATCATGCAAAATTTTTACATTAAGGCAGGGCAATTATTCTACAGTGCTTTTGGTGGTGACTTATCAACATTTAGTTCTTGAATTATAGCATGATGATGCTTTTTTATTTGGGCTGTTTTATCAAGCACTGAATGAAAAACTGAAGAACAAGATTAGCCGTTTTGATTGCCTGAATGCTGCTGAAGAATTTATGATTTAGCAGTACATTTATATATTCATATCAAAGAGAGAAGGAACAAATGAAATGCAGTATATATTTCTGAGCCTAAAAGTAAGATGACAATTGATGATATGGATACAGGAGCTGCCAAAGTTGAAGGTCCACTGAGCAGAGAAAAGAATTAGCAACAAATGGAACTTTAACTATAAATATATTGTGCATCTGCAGAGTATATGACCTACAACTTTCCAAAAAAATTTTCAGTTTTCAGTAAAAACAAAGATGCTTCCAAGCATTTGTTAGGATCAACTGTTAGTGATCAAATTTCACATATATATACATCAGTCCAAGTTTTACTACATGATAAACTGATTTCAAAATTCAAGGCATTTACCAATTTAGATAATGATCACAGTTTCACTAATAAAGACTCTATGAAATTGCACTCATTTTTAAATAAGAAACTAGAATTGCCAATTTGTTTCCATGCCATTGATGGATTGGATTTTTTTTAAGCAATGCAGTTTATTCTGTTGACTTTTTTTAAAAGCTAAAGGCTTAGAATTTAAACATGAATTTATTGCTATGAAAAATTGAATTTTACCTATGGTTTTAGGAAATGATTAAGTAAAGAAATATAATCCTGATATTATTTCAGATTTTTTTCACTATCTTTTTGCCAAAGACTACATTTGAATTCTTTGAAAACAAATAAAAGTCAAATAATTTATAAACTGTTTAGCCGTGAGTCAATCATGGTGTGAAAACAGTCCAGAAGTGCCAAGATTGAATGTTAGTGGAGAAGTTATGTGTTCAAAACATTATGTCACCCTTTTCTCACATTTTTGCAAAACCAAAGTACTCATAGTCCCGTAATACCTGATGAGTCTCTAAATGTCCTGGCTGCAACATTGATATTAGAAATGATGAAATTGGTCAGAGACAATTCCACTAAAAATTTAGATGAGGATTTTATTGAATGTAACTAAATTAGAAAGGTATTACCGAGTAAAAGCCATGATTTGTATAAGTATTTTTTAAATCTGAAAGTGACTTGTTGCCCAAACACCGAAAGTACAATATATTGATAGATATTTTAGAGAATAATGCAATACCCAGGTGCCCTATTTGCCCTTTATCCAACTCTAAACTGAATATATTAAAAAGTTGCTGCAATAAATATCTTGTAATATCCATCCATTGTCATCACCTGCAGAAGCCCTTTTACTTTTTTGTGAAGAAGAAAAGTGGCAAATGGAGACCAGTTATAGATTTTCAGGGATTGAACGCAATTGTAGTTAAAAACCAATACTCTTTGCCATTTATCCATGAACTACTACATTGCTTTTTGGGTGCTTGTATGTTCTCTAAAATTGATCTCCAAGGGGCATACAATTTGTTCCAAATAAGAACAACAAGTGGAAAGCAGTTTTTTTAGTTTTGTTACAGTACTTCAAATATTGTGTCATACTATTTGGTTTGACTAATACACTAGCCATTTGCCAGCATTTGGTTAATGATGTTCTTTACAAATTTCTTGATAATTTTTTCATGGTACATTTGAGCAACATGTTGATTTATTCAGTCACCATATATTGAATTATTCAGTTACAATACATTGATCTATTTAGTTGCAATCTCAGAACACATTGACTAAGTATATATAATTCTTGACTAGTCAAAGAATAATTATTTGTATGCAAACTTGAAAAGCGTCTTTTCAGCATTGTCTCACTTAATTTCTGCAGTTTTATTTTACCAGATATAGGTATCAACATGGATGCCCAATGGATTGCAAGGATTGTTAACTGACCCTTTCCAATGGATGTTAAATCTCTTCAATCATTCTTTGGTTTTGCAAATTTTTACCCTCAGTTTATCTCAAACCACCAAACTAGTTATATCTGTCAGAAACGTGCCACGGAAAGAAGATAAAACCAAACAAGACAAATATAAAGACTGAACAAAAACAAAATTCTGAATTACAATGCAAAATTTCAGTAGAAAACAATCAAAAATCAATAAGAAACACGTAGTATTAGATGTTGTTTCCACTATAGTGGTGAACACAACGCAATACAAAATAAAGTATACAAATTGATTTAAAGCATGTAATGCATATAAACTATTACTGCTACTACTATACAGTATAGTAATAATTATCAATAATTAGTACAAAAATTTGTAACAAGGCATTTGACTTAATCTTGAAACAGTTTGGAACTGTTGCTTGATTTAAACCTGCACCATTACACATGATCAGGTCCTAAAAATGCGCGTTTTATTTATTGAAAAAGAGTGTGAAATATGAGTGGTCTAAAGAGTGCAAAGTTGACTTTAGCTGATTCAAACCAGAATTTAGTTCTGCATTTGTACTGCAGCACGCTGTTGCTACCCAACCTTTTATTGCAAAAGTTGATATATCTAATTTTACCATCGGAGGAATTTTATTCCAGACTAGCAATGGAGTATCACATCTCATTGCTTGCTGTTCTAGAAAAATGTTTGCTGAAGAAATTATCTATGAAATCCATAACAGAATTGCCTGTAATTATTGCATCTCTTTGCCAGTGGCATTCATTTCTGTTAAATAGCTCAGATCTGAGTACAGTTTATACAAATCACTGAACCTTCAATTTTTTTATCCTACTGTAAACTGAATCAAAGGCAAGTTTGTTGATTGCCGTTTCTTTCCAATTTCTTTTTTCAAATTGTATACTGACCCAGTATACAGGGGGAAAAACCCAACGTTTTGAGTTGCTGTTTTGTTCATAAATTGAGTGATTCTGATGAACAAGTCCAAGGCCAAAATCAAGTACTGTTACCAAAATATAAATTTCTTGCAGCAGCATTATCTACAAAAGACTCTACTAAAAAAAGATCCCTGATATTTTTAGATGAGATTAAGATTGCTCAATTTTAGGATGCGCCATCATTAAAACTGCAAAATAAAACTAGAATTCTCATTGAAGTCAATTATTTTGTATATGATTGATGTGCTATGATACCAAAGCAACTGCAGATGAAGGTTTTTAAATATACAACTTAACTTTTGCAGGATATCTAGGAACAGGAGACTTTTGAAGCTTTAAAATGTTTATTCTGATGGCCCACATATTGCAAAAACTTAAACCTTATGTAGAACTGTGCAAAATGTACCAATGGGCAAAAGCAGATCATAAGAAACCTGATGGATTATTAGTGTGTCAAGACAAATGAACTGTATATACATATAATCCAAGAAACCAGGATGTACAAAGCAGGGAATATTACGCGCATACTACTACATCATTTATCTAATTGCCTGCATTGATGAGAGTGAATCTTGTCAACTTTCTGCGACTTACTCCACACGCATACAAGTCAAATTAGATTGTATAGCCACAACTCCCTGAAAGAATTGCATACAAATGTAGAAATACATTAATGAATGACACAGCAGAACATATTAGATCCTGACACTCTTGAGTTGCTTGTCTAGAATGATTAATGTCTTCAAAAGCAATATAAAAGGCATCTTTAAGTGCAGCATAGGAATACCTATTACCATGACATGTTTCAAGGAATGGAACTGCTCAATTGAATATGGTGCCTTGTAGCAAATGCACAGCAAACAATACTTTAGTATGCTCCAATGTGTAATGCAAAGATTGTGATTTGAACATTATGCTCAGTCAAAGAAAAGCTCTCCAATTCCTCTAATCACTATTGAATGTATCCAGCAGAACAAGTTTAGGTTTTCATGTGTTAGTTGAAACCAAAGATGTCAAAACAGCACTTTCCATCACAGATGCTTGAGTAATTTTCAAAGAGTGCTGTCTTAACTATACATTTTCCTCAGAAAACTCATTGATCTTCAACAACAACTCCTTTACATAACTTGGTATTGAATTTTTGTTCATTTAAGGCTAAAAAATTTAAAACTAAAAAATCTTATATTTTAATATTTTTTTCTTGGCAAACTGTAAGAGCAACTCAGACTGCATGTGTCTCAAAAACTACTAAGGAAACAAAAAGTTAAGACAAAAACTTAGATAGCAGTATACAATATTAGTTTATTTCATGCGTTACTGAGAATGAGTCTTGGCAACACAATCACGATAAGCTTTTTTATAAAAGTTATATCTAAATAAAAATAAACAAAATACAAATAAACTGAAGTAGAAAGCATGGCATTACAATCCATTCCTTGCATAGACTAGTTAAATTTTGTTAGATTAGCTGCATGAAACAAACATTTCTAAAATCCTATGGCCACAGTTTATATTCTGTTATTCTGAGGAATGAACAATATCAAAGTGCAAAATTGTTAGGAATTAACCTCTAAGGGAGTTAATTCTATTCTGTAGCTACGGTACATTTCTCCTAATGCTATGTTGAAGTTTCAGTTCTGACTATGAAAACAAGTTCCCGTTTGAATTATAAAAACAAGTTTCAGTAAGTGATATTTTGTTGTGTTGATGAAGTTATCCCTCACTTCTCTTAACACAATTTAGGATGTAATAATATACGTATTCTGTCACAATTCCTTGTGTTCATGTTGTATTTTACATTCCTGACAAAAATGTGCATTGTACAACTTTAACTTAAGCAGAAAATCCTTTATAATATGAACTGCATGTAGATCAATTTTCAAAGTGATAATGTGTTCAACTCTTTTCCTTATCACTCTACTAAAAGTATACCAAAGCAATGCTAGAACAACATTTTCACTTAAAAGATAAAACTGAAATTGCTGCTAACATTAGTTAGAAACCAAAGATATTTCATGCTTCATGTGCTTGTATAACCTACCATCATATGCATGATCAAATAAGTGAATGTAAGAAAAATGATTGGCAGCTTTTTTTGTCTACTGTAGCATTAAAATAAATAATAGCCATCCCAAATAAATACTTGTCAATGCAAATTATAATTTCAAATTTTGAATCATTGAGTTTTGTCCTACAGGGTCAAAATCTTAGCAGCTAGAGCATACTTAAATGAATTTCAAGGTACACCATGAAAATAAATATATTCTTTTAGTCTCAGCAAATAATTTTACAGATTCAATGATAAAATTTAATTGCAGACAAGACAAATAAAGACTAAGCAAGTAAAGACATGATAGGAGCTATAATATGTAGTATATTTACAAGACTGAATTACAAGACAACTGAGGCTACTTGCATGTTCACAAGTGAATCTTCTAATCAATGTATTTTATAGTTTAAACTAAGTGATGGCTCACTATAATTACTGTTGAAATTCAATGATGACTTGCCATAAACTGTTGCTAAAGTTCAATAATGACTTGCCACATTTTAAATGATCATATTTAGCCCACTTTAGTCTTCATTAGATGCAACAATCCCAATATATTTAAATTGAAATTGACACTGTCATCTATTATAACGTCTGACTACCTCTACCACAGATCTAAAGTATCTAATTATAAAACAATACAGAGTAATGCCAGAATATCTCATGGGCAAGGTAGTTTGCAGTCAATGAGAAAAATAGGCATTATAAGGGCATAAAACATGTTTGCATCATTGTAGCACCATTACTTGTTGGTGCCAATGTAAAAAACAAAATTGAAACTTGCATCATTGAAATGCATCAAGCATCAGAAAATAACTTGTATTATAAGTTGAATCCTTTTTTACTTATAGCTGCAAGTATTCCTTTTTTGAATACTCTTTAATATGTCTAGTCATGTTCTCAAAAGTGTCTAGCCATGTTCTCAAAGTGTAAGTTCTGATGCTTATGCAGTCAAGAAGTAAAGTTAAAGACAAAAATCAACACAGAAAGCATGATATACTTGTAGTAAATTGAATGTTGCAAAGAATGAATCTTTGCAGCATGATCCTTATGCAAAGATTTACTATGTAAGTTATGAATAAAATGAATTGTAAATTGTCACTATATCTACCTATTGCTATCCATATCTGTTGGAGGGGCATAGCAGTTTTGGTTTCTAACACAAAGTGCTTTGTCACATAATATTTTTGAATTAAGTAATGGTGCACTGAAGAAGTGTAGTCACTTCTTGCAATACAGATCAAAATATTCATGCATATTTGAACTATCACTCTTTTGAACTATTTGCCTGCCTTGCCATACGTCACAATATCAAGTAAAATTCAAAAAGGTGAAAAAAATAAATCCTTTTCAATGAGAACAATGTATAAATATGTGGTATCCAACTTAATGTGCACAAAAAACTAGTTGGTTTTTTCTCTTTGGTGTGGCAGTGATGTTTTCTAAGTACTCTTTTGGCGTAGTTGCTATTGAAGTAAAATTCTATATAGGAGTAATTGCAAAATAACTTTTGCCAATTACATGGATTAATTTTTTAAATAGAATGCTGCATATTATTTTGTATTTAAACATTTCTGCAAATGGAAATATCTAATTTGCTTCTATTCTTGCATTGAAATTTTGCACCATATGATACAATGCTATGATATTATTATGTTACATCAACAGGGATAAAGCATATATGAGTTAAGTCTCATAGGTGTATAACACCAAATTTCTTTGAATTCATATCTTCATGTCAAAAGATTTCAACTTCCCAGTATATACAAATTTTAATGAATTTGATGAGACATAGATAGCCAATCATAATACAATATATCCTCATAAATTTAAAAGAATGGTACATTTTAAAAATATCATGGCGAGTGGCAACTTTTACTTTGATATTGATAAAGATGAAGTAGAAAAAACTGTAAGGACTGCAGTTATTCGTTAGATCTGCATTCTATTTTGTTCTATATTACGTTCTGTTCCATATCTTTTTATAAATTTCAACAAATCAACTAATGGGAATTTATTCTATTCATATTTTATGATGCTTTACAAATCATCCAATGGGAATGCATCTAGTCATCAAGTTTAAGCTAGTCATAAGTTATTCATTTATATAATTTATGTCTATGATTTCATTTATTAGTAAAAACATAACACACAGGCACAAAAGTCTGCACTTATTTTTCTTTCCTATATCATTCCTTTTTATTGCTGTTAGTCCATCTCTGTTGTTTGGCCAACTTTCCTTGTTCCATTCTTTCTTACTCCTTTAACTTTTTTCCTTGCAACTCTTAACAAAAACAGAAAACTGATAGTGCGCTGAAAAACACAAAAAAGCAATGCCAAATCAAATGAAAACCAATATTATAATGTTTAAGTAATAGAACATTCCTTAATCAAGGGGACAGAAATCAAGAGACTAGTGCTTATATTTTGAAAACAAAAGATTCAGAAGAAAACTACAAGAGTGGCTTATTTTTCAAAGGTGATGATGAAAAATGCGCTTCCTTGCTAGCAGTAATAAAGAAAAATTTTTTGCGGGTAGCACATATCAAATATTAAATGAAGTTAAAAATGATGTGAGTATGTTTCTACCACTAAAAGTTTCAAAACTTCTTACTTAAATATTGTGGAAAATGTAAGTAACTCCTGATACTCTGATGGTATTGACAACAGGACTTTCTCCAAAAAAAAGCAAAAGTTACCTGGATGTAAATCATGGAATAGAAATTCCGTCATTATTTACTGTAAATTTTACAGAGAAACAAGCTTATTGACAATTTGAAAGAAAACTAACTTAACTCACAATCACTTGATGCACCAATCTATATCTTATATATATGAAAAACTGCTTATTAGATGAAAAAATTACTGATGAGCAGCTCAATGATCTAGCTCAGCTTGTGATATCCATGAGTTTAGGAAAACTGCTTGAAATAATATCTATCAAATATGGTAATGTAAAATTTAGCACAAATTTACTAAAACAAATAAAATCTATATCCACTGAGCACAGTTAAGTGGCCAGATTGAATCAACTACAAGATTTGATAAATCTTGAAGAAAATTATCAAAATGTTAGTGTATTTGATTATAAAATTAAAAAAGGTTTAAGGATTTATGCTTTATAGCTTTTAAAACCATCAATGGTTGAATATACTATGACATGCAATTTCTTAGCATTTTCAGATGGGACATATAAGTGCAATGAGCATGACTTCACACTAATCCCACATACAGTAGTATGTTGTCGGGGTTTGACTATCATCCCTGGAATGACATTATCCTTGACTGAAAATGGGACTGAAAATGGGGACAATATATCAAAAGGATTAGATTGTTTAATTTAAAAACTAGGGTCTGCTTTTATGACCAATGGGAGAACAGTTTTTCTAACTGTAGCTGAAAAATATAGACTGGATCACTTGTTTTGAATCCGCCACTTTACACAACAACTTTTTTCCATCAGCTATTGGCATGAAATCTGAATGAAAAAGAATGTATATTCAACTGTTCAAAATTTTTGTATTATGATTTTGTTGAAACTAGTATGGTAGAAATTAAAATATCTAAGATTGCAGTAAAGTATACGTACTCAGCAGCAGCTAGTGGTTGCATAAAAAGAATTCATTAACTAAATATAAAAATTTGCTATATCTATACGGGTCAGTTTTTTCATCCAGCCATGCATCATTATAAAGAGGACAAAGTGCCAACTCAATGATGAATAAAGACGTAAGTAGGAAAAAAAACTTTGCAACTATCTATTATTGCAAATTTTAAACTACATTCAAGTATAAAGTCATTGACAAGAGACAGATGCTTATGAGAAAATAGTGAAATTTGTTGAGAAAATTATAAATGAAGTGATTATGTAGACTCTAAGTAGCAAGATGAAAAAATAAAAAAGCTTGGACTATAAACTAAAAAACAAAAATTGGCTCAAAATTGGAAAGTATTTTATTGTAAAACTTTACTGCTAGTTAGATTTGTAATATTTGGAGCTAAAAACAGTGAGGTAGCATTATATACCTGCAGTTCCTATTAATCTTATATAATCTCTTGTAAACACATTTGGGCAGTTTTTTCTAGAGTTCCAGATATTCTATTTGATGAAAAGTATATTCCGAGGTGTTGGAAACTAAATCATCATTTGTTGCATGCTTCTGTTGTAAAAAATCTTGGCATAACTGATTTTGTTACAGAGAAAGTTTCTGCACCTGCAATAGGAAAAGTGGAAATCATTAATCACGCAATGAAAGCTTATTAGTCAGTTGATTTTCCTGAAAATGAGTCTACATGGCATAATAGCCTTCATGAGCAATTAAATAAATTGCAGCAATAGGAGGTTTATACTCACATAATAACACTTGCTTTGCTAGGGGTCATGTTGCTAGTAAATAAATTCAATATGCCAAACTCTTTGTTGAAAATTGAAAAAGCAGTGTCAATCATGCAACCAAGGATTTAGAATGAAAAGTGAGAAAATCCTGTCATAAAAAATTGCTCAACAATGAAAAAGAAAAGACCTTGTTTATCTAAGAGTGCAATGAGTATGGTTGTAAGACTGGGTCCAAATATTGCAAAATTTAAATTTAACAGATATAGTGATGGCTTTCATCAAACTTTAAAACTATAAAAATATAATTTTCTCTACTCTTGCTAGTTAACTTTAATCTATATACTTCACTGACACAAAATAGTAAGTGAAGTGAATTATATAATACATATTGTAAAAAGTTCTAGATTTAGAGCATTCATCATTTATACCAGATTATAAAAAGAATAAAAATAAAACTATTTTTTTGGAACCATTTTTTAATAACAACTCATATTTCCTGATATGGAATAATGAAAAAATTTATTGCAGTGAGATGAGCTGATAGTAGAGTTTTGACTGATACTAGTCGAAACGTTTCTAAGCAGTAAAACTATCATAGTTTGGTCTGTCAAATACTCTGATAAGAAATAAACAATGTAAAAAATACCCATTTATTAAAATTAAAAATAGTACAAGTACTACAATTATTTAAAATCTCAGCAAAAAAATTGCTGAGCAGCAGGTGCTATGACCTAATGTTGTTATTTGGTCAACTATTTAATATATGCACAGATGCTCTCTTCCAAAATCTGTGAAGAAATATGCTACTTTTGTAAATGAAAAATAAATAAAGGCTGAACTGAATAAAAGTGTATATATATCTTTTCAAAAACCAAAAAAATGACGTGGTTATATAAAATTTATATATATACATTCTTTTATTTGTAAAAGGAATAATCACAAATAAGTTACAAAAAAATAATTGAATAATTTACAAGAAAATAATTGAATAACTTACAAAAAGTTATTGTCAAGAAAATTCTTCAATATTTTGCTAACTTTATAAAAATGGATTTAATGAGATAACAAAAGCCTTCAGTTTATTCATGTGACATAAATAATCTACTTATCCAATGAAGAGCAATATGTTTGCATTAAATTTTTAATTAGCATTAGTTTTTTGCTCTATCTCAATATAAATTGATTTTTGGTATAAACATAATACAAAACATATAGCATTTGCATTGATACTATTGGCCAAGAATATGTCACAATGAACTCATTGTAGATAAACGTTATTTGAAATACTATAAATCTATTTAAGATATAAAAGCTAATCAATTATTATAAATATTCTACAGGCCCTATTATAGCTAATAGCTTTTACATTTCTGCATTAAAACTTACTTTCCATGGGCTTGTGGACATTTCTTCTCAAAATGCTTTTTATTGAGTGATAAAATGTTAACTGTGCATTGATTCACTATGGTCCACAATTTCATGTTATCCGTGTATTCTCTGTAAGATTTCACTAGCATAAAAATAAAGTCAAACAGCCTGTTATGCTGATTCGGATAGTTTATCATTAGAATCTTTCCAAATGTCATTAGCATTATGGAGTTTGTAATGGCAATGAGTCATACAACAATAACTGACCTTGAATTATCAGATAGTCGGATTCCATTTAGTAGGCTTTTGCAGCTTGTCAAAAGGTGGTAGTTGAACCAATCTATAGAGAATGGCAAACAGAAAAGTATTGCTCCTTCATGGTAATTCAATACTTGTATTTGAAAAACTTACATGAACATTTTTTTAACTGACAGAAGGATAAAATATTATTCCATACTGATGGGGCTTGGCTCCAATATGTTCTACCCCTGTTGATGTAACAATAATATCTCGGTATTGCACCGTATGGTACAAAATTCTACTCCCTTCTATTCCGTTGTTTATAACAGCTTCGACAGATTCCAGGTATCTTTTAAAATGAGGTATTACATTTTTGATGATTTGTTTAGATTGAAACTGTAAAATTTGCATAGATACTTCAACATGACTACCATATTGGCAGCTTTGAATATTCAATAAAATGTTTTTTCACACTTCTGTCGAATTTTGTTTTTTATACCCTCGCTGACTGCTATTGGAGACGTGAGCGCTTTATGTATAGGACCTCATCGCATTCATCCCCATTCTGATAGTTAGTATTTGAGTATTGAAAAAATTAATGTCTAGCTGCATTGAAAAGAATTTAACTTCAGCGAGCGGTAAAGTTCTAGTCTTACTCGATATGAATGGCACGATCGTATATCGAGCTAAAAAATCTGTAGAAAATTATGCGCCCGCTTTTATTCATTCCGTTGGAACAAAAATGCTTTACTACTATTTCAGACCAGGAGCCAAGGAATTAGTTAATTTTTTGCTGGGGCATTCTAAAGTATCTTTAGCGTTCTATACATCAATGCGCTTTACAAACGCGCTTCCAGCTGTTAAATATTTACTAGAACCTTCGTCTATAAGCAATCCAGAGAGCATAATATATGACGCGAGCTTCACCATTCCTGATCCCGAGGGACCAAATTCTTGGAGTACAAAGCGAAACCTTGAGCATATCTGGGAAACTGAAGGAAAAATTGGGCATGGATATAGTGCTATGAATACAATTATGGTTGATGATACATGCTTCAAGATGCGCAACTATCCTTCAAATCTTATCCTTATAAAAGAGTTTACTGAGGCTGATGTATTGTCAGGAGATGACAGTGCATTATCAAGATTAACTGAAATTTTATGCGAGCTACTGGAGAGTAATATAATGGATGTTCGGGAGCATTTACCTACGTTCCAACTGAAATTGGAAGTTATTCGATAATTAGTTTTGAGTAAACGATGACATATTTAATAATTGTGAGCATGTTCAACTAGTCCTAATGAACTACATATTATATTGTAGCTATTCAATTGTCATCTATTGTAACAATATGTAGGTATAGGTTTTAAAATTTTGGGTGAACCAAAATATATTTGATTCAAAATATGTGGATATGAATTTCGATATCACATTTTTTCTGACTATATAGTTTTAAATATTATTAATTAACGCTATCCGTGGTTGGCACATTTTTGCAGTTTAGCTCGATCATTTTTTTGAAATTATTGATCAGAAGTTTATTATATTTATTTAAATATAGTTTGAACAAAAATGTAGAGCATTCGAACCAATTCTTATTTGTATTTTCTCATGAAAGATATTGAATTGTTCATGTGCACATGAAATATACCATACTTCTGCAAACTATTTCAAAGCAATCTTGCATTTGTTGAAGCTTGACGTTTTAGTATTTCATTTCTAGAGCTTTAAATGCTTAACTATTTACTTTATAACTTTGTTTTTAAGCCAGTGCAATGGAACATTATTGGAAGTATTATAAGTTACAAGTGACATTCATCGTTATGGTCCAGTTACGTTTTCAGAGGTGCTATCCAGTGGCATCATCCGCAAAATTCTGCACTTGATGAAAGAGCATGGCATCCCTCATGATAGTAAAGTAATCTCACAAGTACCGTCCGGTGCCATGGAGATTCAAAAATCGAACCACGCTCCACAATCAGCTCCAACTCAGGCATTGTGTAATATTCCAAATGTACAGGGATACCGAAACGATCTCTCGAGGGGAATATAGTAAGTCCCGTAAGTGTTGTAAACAGTACAGTTGTAGTAATGACTATCCAATAACTTTTCTAGTACCAGTAGTATCTTCTATAGACATTCATACAAAAACCAATAGCTGCTACATGAAATACATCGGTGTAGATGTTCTTTTTGTGTAAGTGTATCAAGTAGGCTAGTTTTACTAAATTCCAAAGATCATAAAAGTTGTTCAGATATGCCACCAGTAACAGTAACCTCAAGATTACATTCATCCTATAACATAACATCTTCAGTAGCAGTAATATCAACATTATACCAGTCCGGTAACACCTCCAGCAACAGAAACGTCGAGATTATACGAAGTCCCTAAATACACTACTCTGCGGCACTAAGAATCAGCCTATCATTGAAAGGGCAATAGTTAATAATTTGAAAAAGAATTATTGTACCAAAAGGTTTTTGCTGCTGATTGAAAAAGGAAATATATTGATCTTTTCGTTGGTGATGTAACATTTTGGTCATCCCATGGTGGTACAAATATGTAAATTGAAGATTATGTATTATATATAGTAAGAGTAATGTAATTTTCGAATGATCCTATAACGTTCCAGCAACAATTATGCCAAAATAATAATTGTCAAGATATATTTAGTTTATAAACAGTAACGTCCTAGTTCTGACTATACTCTGGAAACATTACCATTACCACATTGCATTTATTTATGGTGTAATGTATTTTTTCAACTTGTTGGTAAAGAGGAAATAGAGTTAAGGATTTGCCAGGCATAACACATTACTTAAATCGAGGATTCTATGATATTGTTATGTGAACATGTGCAAGATATTTTGCCATCATAATTAGATTGTAAAATGTAATATATGTCAATATCACCTAAATACAATATTCATTAAATGGTAATACTAAAAAAAGCTGACATTTTTCAATCTTTGAACTGAAAATTAAGGCATTGCAATTTTAGACTCACAGGGTTGGATTTTAATATGAGAAGTAACTGTTTTGTAGAAGTAATTATGAAGTAGATGCAGTTTTTCTTGATTTATAATATATAGTATTGACTTTTTATCAATCACATGAATATTACAAAATATTCAGAAACTTTTCTCAGCAAAATGTTATTCAGCATATTGCCACTCTTGTCATTGTTTAATTATTTACATGCAATGCATAAGAATTATGCCGATAACATTGATCGACAGATACATACTCACATGCAGATTTCAGTACGATGGATTGGCACATAAGTTTTTATAAGCAAGATGATGTTTAAATATAAGTTTAAACATAAAAATCAATAAGTTTCAAGATTTAATTATTATAAAGACTTTGTCTGCTTTGAAATATTGCACATTAATGTGCTGTTCTGCCAACAGCTCCTTTGAAAGCTTCATCCAGGACCTCACATAGAGTTGGATGCGTGTGAACCATCATAGCCAGTTCTCTGACAGTTGTGCCAGTGGCCATTGCATTTGAACATTCTTGGATGAGATCAGCAGCATGAATACCTATTATGTGCACGCCCACAATTTGCTCAGTTGATTTATTGAACAATACCTGCGTAATATATGCAGAAAATTATTGCTCACATCAAAGATTCAGACAATAGAAGAGTCGAATACATGCACACGCATATAGGTTTAGCACTGATCAAAGATGATAGCAAATTATAAGGTAAATCATTATATTTTATATTTTTATAATCGGATAGCATTAAAGAAAACGAACAGATACATAAAATTCCACATTACTTAAACATATATATATATATATGCACCTACCTTAGCTATTCCGTCCCCTTCTCCCTCAGCAAGAGCCTTCGAATTAGCTCTAAAGTGACCAACCGATTTTCCAAGTTCATACCCATTATTAGCTGCATCTACTTTTGCTTGCTCCTCAGTAAAACCCACCTGAGTACATTTAAATATGAAAGAGGATATTACAATTATTTGGCAAGCCACCCCTTTCCTTAAATATCTATTTATGTTCATTACAATTCATCTTAGAGTACATTCTGATGCTAATAGTATTTATCAAGGCCCTATATACTCTAGAATATTGTAAGATAAATCAGCAATATTAAAAATATAGTTTTGAGAAAATTTTAAAATAAAGAAACCAGCACAAAGCAAATATATGTTAAAAGCTTTCTTGCTTACATTTAGAAGGCAATAATCAAAACGTTTTCTGACTCTACTACTTTCAATCAAAGCTATCTTACAAGTTGTAGGTATATTTAATAGCAATAAAGGACACATAATCTAAAATTTAAATTTCTCTCTAAAATGGCACAATCACAACAATAAGAATATGAAACAGCGAAGGATTAATAATTTCACAAATCAAATGCATAAGTAAAAGTACACACCATTGCAATTTCTGGATGCGTAAAGCATGCAGCAGGAATAGTATTATGATTGACAATATTCGCTCGGCCGACAATGTTTTCTACAGCACTTACACCATGAGCGCTGGCAGCATGTGCAAGCATCATCAACCCATTTGCATCTCCAATGCAATACAAATTAGGGACGACTGAACCTCCCAGACCTGAGAGCACCTATAGTTTTGCTTAAAGTTAGAATTCAAATGAAGCAAACAATGGTAATCACATACCTCATCAATATAAAAAAGAAAAATGTACAATAAAATGAATTGGATATATATTTATAGATGCATGAAATATTAAAAATGAAAATTTCTATGCCTTTTTAGTAGAATAAATACATTTCACAAAAATGGTGGTAATATTATCTCCTGCAATTCTGTCAACACTTTCTATTTCAAGCCGGTACAAAGTAAACATAATTACATTTTGGCAAATATCACACCGAAACAAAAATTGCTGAGCAATTTTTTAGTAGCCAGAACGATGTATTCAATCCTAAAAGAATCAAACGAGTCATATAAATAATTTGGATGAACTTGTAACTAACACAGTATGTATGTCTCAAATCACCTGCATATTTTCATTGACTTGTACAAAACCACGCACTGTTTCTACACCAACTGAATCAAGACCAATATTTTTAGTATTCGGCATACGGCCAGTTGCAACCATACACGCATCTACTTCTAGTGTCTCCACATGTTCCTTAGTTGTAGCATCAATCATTTTGATAGTCACTGGTTTCACACCAGGAATACCAGGAATGACCTATGTTAATATACAAGCAAAAATTTTTTAAAGTAATAAAAGTGAAAAATTTCAATATCCAAACAAAACAGGTCATATGAACTGTACAAAATGGATTATCAATAGGCACTGTCGCAATCGCGCTGACTGAATCACTTGCAATGTACGAAAAATGCCTCAATTTATGAATCTGATGTAGAATTTTATAGGGAAAAAATAAGTAGGATAAATTAATGGATAAAAAGATGCAGCAACACTTACCTCACTGGCAAATACATTTGTTCTGAAGTCAATTGGTCTTGGTTTAATAAGCAACCTCTCAGCCAACCGTGCAATCTCTTTATCAAAGGTGGGCATCAAGTTCGGCATTGCTTCGATGAATGTTACTTCAGAACCTAATGCAGTATACACATCAGAGAATTCTAAACCAATATACCCTGATCCAACAATTGCCACATACTCAGGGACAAATTCTAAATTAAGTCCTCCATCTGAAGTAAACACAGTCTTTTCATCAGCCTAAGAATTACAAATATAAGATAAATTATGAATGCATTTTGGAATTTTTTGCTGCAATAAGTTTTGATTGCTATAATGACTAGTTGCTCATTTCAGTTCTGTAAACTGCAACAGTATATACTTATCTCAATATACACAATATCTGAAACGATTTTCTAGATTTCTAATCATGCTTAGTATATATGAGCTATCTACCTGTTAGAGATGAAAGAAAGAAAATAAAATATTTGCAAGATTACCTGAATTCCAGGAGGGACAAATGGCAAGCTTCCAGGTGCCAATATAATATCTTTCGCACTGTATTCCTTGTCACCACCTTTGACGGTATGAGCCCTCACTAACACCCCCGATTCTTCTATCACGTCTACACCCAACCCCTTCAATGAGGCCTCTAGATTTCCTTTCACGCGTAACGCAAGATTTTTAGCATGATCAGCAACAGTTTGCCGATCATAATTAACGCTTCCTTCAACTTTTATGCCAAGCGATCCAAGATGATGATCATTCTGTCAAAAATGTTGTAGGATTAAGAAAGAGATTTTTTGAAAATATGATCTATGCATGGCAATTGAGTCAATAAATTAAATTGTAGAGAATTCAGTTAAAAATCTCAAAACAGTATAGCATCGTAAGTATGTTTCAAAATCAAATTGATAAAATAGAAACATACAAAAGTATAACATCTGCTTCCTTAATTTTGAATCAGTTCCACAAATTGAATTTCAAGCAACTTTTATGCTAACTTAAATTACAGTATGTATCTACTTCCCTTGCAAATTCAGTAGGCAGCAGTCCGTAAGAGTTGCAGGTAATTATCACTCAAGTACTTGAATCAATTTAAAAAAAGCACTATTAATTTTAGATGCGAAAAACGTGCATACCTTCATGTCACGAATTCTACCGGCTGCAGCTAAAAGAGCTTTCGATGGAACGCATCCTCTATTCACACAGGTTCCACCGATATCCTTGCCAGAAAATACAGCGGTTTTTAAACCTGTCGTTGAGTTGTGAGGATGCAAAAAGATGAAGAGGAAATGGCGAGCATACAGTGAGAAAGCACACACAGCGAAAAAATAATAATGTAGAGCAAGATATAAAATTACGCACCGCACGAACGAGCATGAAGGGCAGCCCCATGTCCTCCAACACCACATCCCACAATTATTAGGTCATAATCAAAAGAATCAGACATAAATAGATTCCCAGACGAAATTGGTACACGCGTCTTTGGTAAAATAACTTTGCCATTGGATTTCCTTGGAGAGGAAATGATACTGGATGATAATTGGTGATTTACAATGTTTACATTGACAAAAGTCAGTGCCTTGTAGGTATTGAAGGTTATGAAGCAAAGCAATCGAAACAACTGCATAACCAACTCTATCTGCTGTGCTTCAATTCAGTAGCGAGAAGTGATTAAATAGATAAATAATGAAAATGTGTAAAATAATTTGGCTTGAAAAAGTGTCAACATTTTTTAACCAATTAAATCGCCAGAGTTAATGTATGAGCATTAGGGCTTTTGCGCAAAATCTAGCGTAACTGTCGATGTATTGTGTGAACAATCGAACTTGTTCCTACATTTCTAGCTTGAATTTTGTTAAACCTATCAACACCAAAAAATTTTTGATTACGACGAAATGCAAATATCTATATAAACCAAGGAGTACAGGGACACTACTCTTTACTCATTTGTCAATTGAGTGTATTAGTGAGTATCGAGAGATGACAGACATAGCACGATATATATCTAAGCCTTTTCCAGGTCTATCGCGTGAAGAATCTTATTCGTATCCCTCGAAGCATAGATGCACAGTCTATATAGTCTCTGCTATATATCAAGGTTGCAATTTTTATGGAAATTACCTGCAATATAATCAATCCTATTGATTGAGAATTTGATATTCAAAAGCTTTGAAATTAGTATTACTATTGCATTAGCTCAAACTTTTCTTCTCGAAAAAGTTTTTTTGTGTGACTCAGTGCAAATATGTCGCCCGCTGCGTAAAATATGATCAATCTGGTGAGCGACTGCATTAATAACGGAATGGCCGAGCAACATATTACAGTTCATCATCAAGCAAAGCGTCGACAGACTGAAGATAGTGTAGAGGTTGAACCTGCTCACATTCCCAAAATTGTAGAGGTATTTAAATCTCCTAGCATTTTTAAGTTCTGCAGCGACAATTCTTTTTTTATGGTTGCAGGCTGTATGCAGCGATGTGAGTTCAAAGCTGGTAAGGAGTAATTAACACAAGAAAAGTGTCAAAATAGAGTTTATTCGATTTCCACTGGAAGTGCGGCAAGATTACGGTAAGGAATGTTTTCTATAGCTGCACATCATGAACATTACACCATAACACTCTACTATTTATCAAATGAATCTCAAGATATTAATATTTAAAGTCATTATACTCGTTGTGCTGCATGCGGAACAGTAAAATTACTTTTTATTTGGATAGTACATTCTATAATCAATAGAAAGTATTAGCACTGCCAGAAAGAACATTTACATTATGGAATTATTAGGGTAAATTGCCATCAATACTTTCCGTAGGGCTTGGAATATAAGATGGTCAACTACTGTTTACACAAAACATTTACTTAAAATATTTAAATAAAAAAGGTTTGTATGTAAAATACAATTTCTTTTTCATATTTTTCCAAATTTTCATCCCATGATGAAACCTTTCATAAATAGTATAAAGGAGAAATTGATGTTTTTAGTAGCTTTGTAAATTATTTCATCCTATTTCCTACCCTAATCATGCTGAATGTGTACAATAGCTAATGAAAATTATTTTAACCTTTCATCGAAGGCTGAATTGTTCTGAAATTTAATCTTTCAACAAATACTAAACTTATTAAAAAAGAATGATTATTGACATTTTTATTGTTTTTGAATCTTTATTATTTACAGAAGATTTAGCGGCCTATTCTACACTTTAACTCTGTATATATTTCTTTATTTTAAATCGATCATTCAAACTAAACTATTTTTGCAAACAGGATTTAAAGCTCTAATTTGAATTCTTTGCCTTGCATTTCTTGCTTTACAACATACTTTACATACAGTAAACTTTGGATACAATGGGGTTAATTAAACAAATTTCAGTTATGACAAATGAGCAAAATGTCCTGATTATTATCTAGAATTTCGAATTTTTTAAAATAATTGAAAAAGAGGTAAATTATTCTCTACTGGATACCTATTTGAGATATCTTTTCATGCCTAGAACTTATTCCGCATTAACTAAATCTACTTGAAATGACTGCTATAAAAAAGTAATAACTTAAGAAATGAAATTCATATACACGTTAATTCATGATAATGTCTATATTGTATGCCTTTTCTCATTCAACTTTGACAAATTGGTAACCAATTTTGAAATGTAAATTTGTTAAAATTGAATACCACTCTCATGTACTATCTTTAAGGCATTAGAAATATACATTATGAGTATTTTGCATGTTGGGATGGAAGAAGGTATAATAATAAAATAAACTAAATATACCCATAAATGGACAATGTAGCCCAGTTGAGGGGTCAAGTTCAATATACAACAGAGAGCAGACAAACAGCAAAGCAAAAGTGAGATTTAAAAATATAAAATTTTTATTAAACTTTGAAGAGTGAGCAAAAATACAAGACTGAACAAATAAACATATCCCTGCTACCTCCTGCAATATACCCTCTTTAAGTGCCCTCAAAACTGGCTCTCCAGTGAATCTTGCTGAACCTTTTACTCCATAAATAAATGCAATAATTTCCATAGGTAAGCTTATAACTATTCTAGAATTATTTAAGTAATCCATATAAATTATTTTCAGCAGAAATTAAACAAAGTAAAGAAAAGTAACTGATAGTAAAGCCAATTCAAGCAGAAATATAATTTTGATGATGATTTTGGAATAATATCCAACCAGTTCAAATGAAGTTTAAAGTAGAATAGAAGACAGTAAAAAAGAGATTTGAGAGAACATGACAAAAATAGGGTGTGTCTATTGTTGGTTGAACTGGTTACATGACTACTTGGAAAATGATCAAAGAAATTTTCAATTAATAATAAGAAAGATGACACATGACAAATTGTCAAGGTGTAGAACAAAGGTGTTGGCATAAAATATTTGACATTAAGGCGCAATGAAAAAAAAGATGTGAAAAGGTGAGAAAAAGTTTAGGCAAACATAAATAAACATTGATGAACATAATTGAACAGTTATACTGTGATAGTTTAAAGAGATAGCAGGACTAGCAAGTAACCTTATAGTGCATTCATAATGATGGCATTATTATAATATTGTTAAACTTCAGTTTTTACTTTATAGACTAATATACTTTGAGCTCATAAGAAAGCAAAATTTTTAACAGGTGATTACTTTTGTCAGATTTGAAGATTACCAGTTGCATCAAGTTGACACTTTCAGTTTGAATGAGGAAGAGTATGTTTGGGTTGTTACACGTATTGCAACTTGAGCCTACCTATGCTACTATGGTTACTGAAATAGATGGGATTGCACATACTTTAGTACCAAAAATATTAAATTAGGCATATAATTTAGTATTATGGATAATGGAGTCATTTATTATATGACTGCACATTAGCTCATACTGATATTGGATAGTTGATTATATGCATAGCTAGTACAGTAGCCTTTACTGAAGTACAGTCATAGATGTCATTCTTGATTTCTGTTATATACTTTTCAAACTTTCAAATAGCTGCTTGATTCAAATCTGCCTACTTCCAAAAAGGAGATATTGCTGCAAAAATCATGAACTGAATTTTTACCTTGGGTAATTGTGCCTATTCACTTGACCCACTGTTCTATATATCTACATCATAGAACTAGTCTGGTATACACTGCTTTACCAATTTTGAGAATAAACATGAGCAAGTTACACAGATTTCAATGATTCTGAGTAATGTTTGATTTACTTTTTAATATTTTTAGGAACGCTTCCCACAAGAAGACTTGAAGAGATTAGAATCCTTGCTTTGACTGCAACTGTACTAGAATACATTAGAGATAATTTTTTTAACAGTGCATAGGCATTTACAATTGAATTTCTATGATTGTGCAGTTCATGTTTTTATTAAACAATCTGCATTCTTTGCATGCCATCAATTCCAATCATGTAGACTGTATTGTCTTGACAGATACCCTCAAATATTTGCGTACATATTCACACTATCTTAGCCATTATATCATAAGCTGCAACTAATTTGATTCTAACCTTACAAATGACTAATATCTAGTCCAATTGACTTTTATAAATTGGATATTTTAGATGTTCACACTGTACATTACTGTTAGGAATCAACTCCCTTAGGGATTAATTCTATTTTTATAGCTGCGACCAGTGTTCATTTATGATGTTCCAAGTAAACTGGCTGCACAAATTCTAGTAGGGTTTTATATTTTGTTGATGAAGTTAGCTCACTTCTATCAACACAATTAGTGCATGATAAATGTACACATATTTCTACCACAGTTTCCTGCGTTCTGTTGTGTTTCATGTTCCTAACAATTACTTATATTTGCCTCAGTCCAAGTTTTTACACAATCAATTCTACAACTTTTATACATAGATTACCAATATGTATTAAACAAGTATGCATATAGTATCTTGTTTTTATGCAATAGCTTGCATAGTAATGGAAAAAATCATTCATTTATGACATTATTGTCCAGCCATTTGTGTTCAAGGTATTTTAAATTTTTAAATGAGATTGGCAATGATGAATATCTGGGAATGGTTTTGTTGATCTCGTAACTTCAATAAAATGCATTCATAGCGTAATTCATTGATGTAATAACATAATCCAAGATGTTATTTTATTAAATAAGGTCCAATGGCATACTCCCACTTTTTTTCTTGGTACACTATGCCTGACACAATAAATTGGGAGTTAGGGTTCTTCTCCCAGTGCAATTTTGTTGAAAAATTTTTTATTTGAATTTTTGATGATATCTTACCCAGCATGTACTCACCTGGGATTACAAGATTACTATCTGATTTTTAAGTTTGTTTTTTAAACTTTTCCTGTAGCAAAGGTTTTTATACTTTTGAACCAATATTGCCCGTCAGTTTAATTTGATTTTTCTTTGGCTACCTCTGGGTTTTTTTACTGAACCTTGCTTTGCATACCATGGAAAAGGCAGCAGATTATGATTGAGGTGTTCAAGTAATAGAAGCTTGGTTTCAATATTTGAAAAATTTTTGTGGAATGTAGATACTTTGTTGCATTTTTCTATTAAATAATATATGTTGCTTAACTGCAGTATACTGGTTGCTGCTAATATATGCTGGTATGGAACTCCTATCTGGCCATTAAATGTGCACATACATAATATTTATTTTTCATTTACCATATCAACTTTACATATTTTCTTTTGTGCTAGAATGTGATGAACATAACACTTTTACATTTCACTTTTATCAATATGACATTGTAATGTTTTGTAAATACCCAATATTTCTTTTTGTTCCATTACTTTACTTTCAGTGTAAGTGGTAATAAGTCCATTTATATATTACCAGTTTAAAACCTTCTGCATTCTTGTAAGTGATTGCTTGACAAATTCATGAACAAATACTGCAAGGGCACCATTGTAAGAGTTTGATCACTAAACTAACATATAAACTGGAATAGGTAACAAGGAAACAAAACACCAAATGATGATATATTGAAGTATAGCATATTCAACTTTATCCATATAATGCCAAGAATAACCTTGCCAACACATTATTTTCAACATTATTTATAATATTGTCTTCAATATTATTTTCATATTAATCAGACTGTTGAATTGATTTAAACAACACACTACAAATCATCAATAGTTATCAAAACAATTCATGGATAAAAGGATAGATCACACAGCAAAAAGTCAATTTCTAACATACGCCCTCCCTTGCTGTGGATTCCATACACTTGAGCAGTTTCTTAAATTCTTCAACTAATTCACAACAGTTTGTTAAGTTCTTTTCAGGTTTCCATGAGCTATCAGAATCTGGATATCCTTTCAACAATATAAGAAATTGGTACTTTCCTTGAACTTTCTTAACATCCAGAATGTCTTCTACATTGTAGAACTCATCGGTATCATCAATGTGCACAGACAACAGTAAATAGCATTTTCTATTAGGTAAGTCTGAAACTGTATTACAAGTTAATAGCAAGATATGGAACACATATGTTAGGACTGCAACAATGCCTTAGATCCGCATGTTCCAGAATATTCAATACTTTATGTTCTGTTTCATATATTCTGATGACTCTTCACAAAAGCAGCCAATGGGACATTGTTCTATTCTTATTTTTGTGACTCTTCATGAAAACAGCCATTGGGGACTTTGTTCCATTCTTACTTTGATGACCTTTCATAGATTAGCCAATGGGAAATTGTTTTGATGACTCTTCACTGACCAGCCAATGGGAATTTGTTCTTATTCTAGATGACTCTCCACAAATCAACGAATGGGAATGAGGCTAGTCATCAAGTTCAAGCTGGTCACCAACTATTCTTTTATATATTTTATCTTCCTGTTTTCTTGTCATTAGTGGAAACACAAACATACACATTCACATTTACACATAACTCAATACACTTGCATTTTATTATTTCTCTTGTTCCTTCTATTGCTGTTATCCATCTTCCTTGTTCCAATCTTGTTTCTTTGATTCTTTTTCCTCTCTTTTGCAAGTCTTGACACATTATGTAAACAAGACATACTGGCTGGTAATTGTAACTTATATGCTACACAATTGATCTTCTGCATTATGCAATAAGGCCCTATACACTTCCAATCCAGTTTAGGGCAGGGTCTTGTAGTCTTGATATTCTGTTTGTTAAGATGGGCAAAATAGCTTACCTGAAATTCTTCAAAACACCATTTCCAATCCACAAAGCACCTTGAAGATTTACTTGAAATTTCCAATTCTTCAGCAATGATTCAAACATTATCCCTAATTAATGTAATGTAATCTTGAACTGTAACTGGTGATCTAAGTAATAACTCTGTTGATCCGTCCAAAACAGGTTTGTGCCCATAGTTTGCACAAAACGGAGACATTTGTATACTTGAATAAAATCTTGAGTTGTGACACAGTTCAGCCATGGGTAAATTCTTGATCCAATTCTGCTGTTGTTGATCTGAGTATAAACGTAAGTACTGTTCCAATTATTGTTTCACACGCTCCGTTTGACCATCCATTTAAGGATGATGTGCGGATGAGTGTATCTGTGATATACCATAGTTTTTTAATAGACTGGACCAAAACTTAGAAACAAAAATTGAACTCCTATCTGAAACAATATCAAGGGAAAAATCATGAAGTTGGACAATTTGCTCAAAGAATAGATCAGCCAGTTTGAATGAATTTATTTTTTTGAACAGGCAATAAAGTGGCTCATTTTTGTAAATTGGTCTACAGCAACTAAAATGGAGTCTACTTCCTCTGCCAATAGTTGATCAGTAGTGAAATCCATTGAGACAGAATACCATGGACATGGTGGAATTGGCAAAGGTTTTAGTTATCCAGCTGGTTTTTTGTGTTCTGGCTTAGCTCTAGCACATAGTTTGCAAAAGTTAACATATGAAGTACAATCTCAGCAATGAGTAGGCCACCTGTAAGATTGGGTGATTAACTCAAAAGTTTTTCAAACCCCAGGATGACCCGCAAATGGGGAGTCATGACATGTCTCTAAAATCTCCATTTTTAATGACTGATGAACAACAACTCAATTCTGAAATGATAAACGGTCATCGGCAACTCGGAAATTCTTGTCTTCATAAGTCTTAGTTAAAGTACCATTTTCAGCCTGGGCTATCTTTATACAATCTAAAAGAGTAGTGTTCACTAAATCTTGAGTAGCACATATTATGAATTTGTCCATTGAAAGTAAAACTTGCTCCTGATTTTATACTTGAGCATCATTTGGCTGAAGTTCATAGTCTGGCCAATGACTTAATGTATCAGGCTTTCCACCTTGCACACCTGGCAAAAATACAATCTGAAAGTTAAAATCGGATAAAAACAGAGACCATTGTACCTGCTGCCTATTAAGCTTCTTAAGAGTTAAAAAATGAAGAAAATTTCTATGATCGGTCAGTACTTGCATAGGTTTTACATTACTTAATAAAAAGGATTGCTATTGATAAAAGTATGCAACAATTGCCAGAAGTTCTTTATCATGCACTTCATAGCTTATCTCTGGCACTGATAACTTTCTAGAATAGTACGCAATGGGGCATAAAACTTCACCACAATCCTGGGACAGGATTCTACCAATTTCAAAGTCAGAAGTATCTGATTCAACAATAAACTAATGGGAACTAACATGATGGTGCAGTACCTTAGCAGACCTGAATATATCCATTAGTTTTTGAAACATTTCTTGACATTCATTGGTCCAGGTAAAAGGTTGGTTTTTTTCAGCAATGTTAACATTAGAGCAAAAGTTGTTGAGTAACTTTGGATAAACATTCTATAAAATTTGCCAATCCAAAAAAGATTTGAGGGTCTTGATATTTACAGGAACCAGTCAGGTATCAACCCTTATTACTCATTTTGGGTCCATTTCAATGCCGGTATTGGATATGATGTATCCCAAAAAGTCCACCCTTGTTACAGAAAAGGTACATTTCTCCAATTTTGAATAAAGAATATTTTTTTGTAGCTGCCCCAAAATCATACAAACATGCTAACAATTTTAACCCTCATTTTCAGAATATATTAGTATATTGTCCAAATGCACAATGCAGAAAACATCCAAGAAGTCATGCAAAATTTCATTCATTAAATTTTGAAATACTGCTGAGGCGTAGGTTAAACTATATGGCATTACTCGGTATTCAAAATGACTAAAGCAGCAACAAAAAGCACTTTTCCATTCATTACCTTTAGCTCTAACAAAACTATATGTGCCCTGTAAATCAATTTTGGAGAATATGCATGTGAGAAACAATATAGCATCTCTTGTATAAGGGGTAAAGAGTACCTATTTTTGACTGTAACTGCATTAAGTCCTCAATAGTCTATGACAAGCTGTAGATTGCCATTTTTTTTCTTTACAGAAAATATTGGTGCACCTGCAGGAAAAAACAATGGGCAGAAAAAATCTTTCTTCAACTGTTCATCCAGGTAGTCTTTTAATTCGTTCAATTCGGTTTTGGATAGTGGGTAGATGGGGCCCCAAGGAATTTTTCTATCAGGGATAACCTTTATTTCTATATCAAATTTTTGGTGCTCTGGCAATATATCTGCTTGTTTTTTTAGAAAATACGGAACTAAATCATGATATTCAATTGGCAATGTCTTTCAAATTTTAGTTGTCTCATCAGGATTCATATCAACATCTTCATCAATTTCAGCCGGATTATCATCAAGAATATTTACAGGGCTTGAATTTTTGTTCATAACTTTCATATCCATTTTTACCTCATTAAATTGGGGATTTCCAGGCACAAGGGTAAGTGGGACCTTCATATACTCTAATGAATGGGGTTCAAATCCCCCAAATCTGCAGTTTTTGCCGTATCAACTTTTGTAAAGGAGTTATCAGGATTCATATTCAACGATAAAGTTATCTAATCTATTGTACAGTTAAATCTTTTCAACTAGTCAATGCCCAATATAATATTGGAATATGTCAAATTTGCCATATGTAATGTAGTTTCTAACTTGAAATTATTGATTTTCAAATTACAAGTGGTATAGAACTGAATAGCACCAGAAGAAAGAGGAGTGCCATCAATAACTTCAAATATAGTCGGCTTTTCTAGCTCATGAAATTTCAAATTCATCAATCTTGAAAAATTGACATTTAGTAATGATCTGTTGCAACTGAAATCCACCAGAGCATAAACAAAGTAGTTCAAATCATTATTATTGGATAAAGACAGTTTGACATATAGTTATTTCTATGTACTTTTGGGTGTGACTGCAATTAATTCATTTAATTGATTGGGAATTATTGATTTGGTGGTCTTGTGCTTTAAATAGTGTCAAGTGCTAAAATATGAATTTAAGTTGGGTATCGGAGCCACAAGATAAACAAGTTATACTGTCTTCATTATTGCCTGAAGTAATACCCATTATTTGATTAAGCGTAACTCCTTTTACTTTGCACCCCCCTCCATGACCAGTTCTATTAAGGCAATATGCAGTAACATGTCCCGAACCTCTATAGAGACATAATTTATTTTTAAAATACCACTCACACTCTTCATTAGAGAGGGGTGTCAAGCACATGCCAAACAAAGATGAGAAATAGAATCAACTGTTAGATACTGGGCAAAGGTTTATCCAATACGGAACAAACAAAAGGAAATAGTACTAGGTAATCAAACAAGAAGAGATTGAGCAAGGAAGTGTGTACTTTATTGTAGGCATTTTTGACACTGAGCATCAGAAACAAATTGTAATATCAACAAATGGCTAATACCAGACATATGCAATTGGCATTTACCAAACTACAAAATAATGTATATATGCACTTGAATCTCTAGTACAAATCTTTAAGAATTGTCAATACAAATGAACTATGTATCAGTTATGTACGCACAACTGTAACTGGTCAGGTCCTAACAGTACCCTGCACTAGTTGCTGTTTAAACTGATCATTCTTGCTTGCAAGTTTGTTTATCTTTGTGAACAAATTTAGCACATAATTTTGTATCTCTTTGTTGCTCATAATTCTTGTACCTTGTAAACTGATTGCGATTCAAGATTTTTTGTATTTTTTTCTTGGCAAACTGTAAGAGTATGATAACTAAACTAACTTATAAACCGGAATAGACAGCAAGGAATCAACACACTAAATGATTTTACATTGAAGCATAGTATGTACAACTCTATCCATGTGTTGCCAAGAATAAATCTTTCCAACAAAATGATTTCAACATTATTTTCATATCAATCAGATTAAATTGAATTGATTTGAACAACACACTACAAATCATCAATAGTCATAAAAACAGTTCATGGATAATAGAACAGATCACATGGCAAAAAGTCAATTTCTAACAACCATACAAAGTACTTTTGCGGATTCCATTACACAGTAACAAAAGATTTCCATTTTCAACAAAATTTGCAGATCTGTATATGTACAGTCATGCAGGTTGCATGCTTCCAAAGCTTGAGTAATTTGTATTTTCCTTGTTACCAACTACCCAATGGGTTAGATTAGTATCTGAAGTATATCCAATTGATTCATTATTTAATGATTCAATTCTAAATTCTTCGAAGCATAATCATGTTCCATGTTTGATTTGGATGCCTGCACATTCTAAACATGATTTCCAAGATTTGAAACTTTCCCAAGTTTGAACTTGGCTCTTGCACTACAAATAATATGGAGCATACAGAACTTAAGAATTACTTTGCATCATTCCTCATTCAATTTGTCTGCTGCAAAGAGGACACAGCCTCTGTCTACAAAGATTGGGATATTTTGTAATATAATGTTTCCTGAAATGCACAGTGTAAGGAACTGTGCAACATTATTTATGCTTTCTTTTAGGTGAATTGTTGCTGCCATCAGAGCATATCCTCCATTGCTATCTTGTCCAATTATACTTAGAGTTTGGGGCTTGGTTACACTTTTTGCTTAAATCCACATATTTTGTATTGTTTGTTCATATAATGATGCATGTAGTTATAGCTGACAATATTTGATTTTATCTAATCAAATGCATTCATATATTTTATTCATAAGTTGGGTTTCTGTTAAATTTAGCGGAAACATATGTAATATGCATGTATTTTTGTATAATTGTCATTGCCTTGTTTCTACTTGATATTGTTTTATTGACATTCATTTAATACTCCTCGTTGACATTGTGGTGGTAGCTGAAGATTCCAAACTGAATGAGGCAGTAGCCAATTTTGAAGATGTCGAGGCAAAAACTGATTATTCAAAATCTGTGGCACTGACCATAATGGATTATTTTTATATTTACATATATTTTGGGGATTACTGCTAGAAATTTCTGTTGACCTATAATAGTGTTTGTAACACTGATTTGTTTTGCTATGACACTTGCTGCAATCACTAAATAAGGGAGACAACGTTGATGTTGGGTGACTTAAAATATTTTGATATTTTAAATGCTGGATATTTTTGAACGGAAATTCTTCCTTTTAGGATTCTTTTCAAAATGTCAAATTAATTACTCCAGCAGAAGTTTGAAACTAGATCATTTGTAGGCTATGCCTTACTAACTTAGATTCTACGAAAGTGAATTATTTATATTGAACCAGCCTTCTTGCAGCCGTTTGCGAATATCCTAGGAGAAATTAATCAATGACGTCTGGCATGTGCAGGAAAAAACTATTTGTTGCTTTAATCTTTTATCGGTTCATAAACGCGCTTATAATAAGAACGTATTTCACACCTGATGAATTTTGGCAAGGGCCTGAAGTTGCCCATAATCTTGCCTTCGGCGTTGGTCATCTGTATGTACCGCTCTCGTAGACTGTTATATTTGTCATGCTTGAAAAACTCATATTCGCAATATGCCTACTGGTCTGTGCAGTACATGGGAATGGAAAGCGGGATCAAGACTGCGAGGTGTATTACACCCTCTCGTATTTGCATTTTTGTATAAAGTTTTAGAAACTCTAGGAATTGACTATGCATGGACTATCGCGCATGGACCAAAGCTACTTCAATCAGTTTTTGCTGCTACCTGCGATTTCTACACTTTCGCCTTAGCAGATAAGCTTCATGGTATTGAGGTCGCCAAATGGGTTTTATTTGCGCAGATGGTCAACTGGTTCAACTTTTATTGTCTGTGCCGGCCCTATTCAAACAGTTTTGAAGCTGCCCTCGTCGTAATTTCACTCTATTTTTGGAGTCCGTCATTCATTAATGCCGATGTACTGCTTACTACTTTTACATATTGCATGCTTAAAAAGAACATTATTTTTGACATATTCTTTAATTATATAGTGTCGGGGGAGATCTGGGTTTAGGACAGAAACCATTTGTATATTTTCAAGCTATAGCCCTGTCATATCAATTTTTTTTGCTTTTTAAGACTATTAAATTAATCATGTAAACATTTGACATTAAGCACTGCCGAAAATTTCGTTCTATTGCCTATAAAAGTATTGCAGTGGTTTTAGTCATCTTTAAGCATCTCATTTCAAATAGACTTCCTGCCCTATTAGAAATGAAATGCTTATGTTAAAGATAACTAATGCAATCAAAATACATTTATTGATCATAAAAACAAATTTAACCTGAAAAATCGCGAAAATATAGCAATTCACTACATGCGTGAGAAATTAAAATATTATTTTATAGATTTGTTTATAGTTTGGACAAATTCTATGTTATACTTACACTCCTACACCCCCCCCCCCATCCGCATGACATTTATGTTCACTTCTCATCCTGCTTTACTTTGTCTTATTTTTAGAAGAGGGATGTAGGAAGAAAAGATTGGAATGAACATGTAGCACTATTCGTTGCTGCCCTATGCACCGCAATTAGACCAACATCTTCAATTCTTTGGATTAGTATCGGTGTAAACCGCCTATACACCATGGGACTGAAAAGATGGGTTAACTATTTATGCCTCCTCGTGCTACCAATAGTTGGTTCTATAATATTTTTAAGTACTATTCTGGACTGGTGGATTTATGATGAGCGAATCTTTGTTCCTTATGAGTTTTTAAAGTTCAACCTGCTTCAAGGCAAAAGTGCTCTGTTTGGAGTGCAGGCAGGTAGCTATCAATTTAAAATTACATATCTTATATATCTTTACTTTATTTGATATATACTAATTAAATCATTTTTACCGCTGCAATATTATAGCTAAATTGACTTCAATTTGTGTTTGCATCGTTTTTTGCAAATCTGAAATAATCTAATATGACTGCTGAATGATGTCCCAGTTCAAAATTTCTTTAAATTACATTTTACCTACATATTGATTTTTCATATTATTATGACATGTGCTACATTGGCTTTAAAGATGGATTGATACTTATTTTTTTCAATCATTTCATGTGTGCTGAGTTCTTGCTGATCATCATAAAAATTATTCTCAATTATCGTTCTTTTTTGTCAGTCCTGGCATTGGTATCTAACCCAAGGCTTGCCTGCCGTCCTTGGTGCACATTTGCCATTCTTTTTATTGGGAGCCTTGAAAAATCAAAAGAAACATTTATTAGCACTCATCATTTTGTACACAACAGCGCACAGTTTGAGTCCGCACAAAGAATTTAGATTCCTTCTTCCCATTCTTCCCCTGGCTCATGTATATACAGGAGTTTGCATGCACAATCTTTTCATCCCAGATGTGCGTTGAAACTGGTATTCTTTCCTTTTAAATTAATTACTTATTTAATAATTTTTCCCACTGTAAATATTGTTTTTTACATGCAATATCATATTTTTCTTACCAACATAGTTATGTCTCATTTTACTTAATGACATTTCAGCACTTTGGTGGGGGGAGGGGGGGGGTATTTGTTGATTTCTGCATCTATTTTATTTTAATTTCAGAGTTGTATGAATGTGAAATAATTTGTATGTATCATTCTTTTTGTAGCATTTCCGAAAGGCTGGAGTGATAATAACTTTTCTTCACTTGCCATTGGCTCTCTATCTCTCAACTCTGCACCAGAGGGGACCCCTAGCCATTACTGAAATATTACAAACAGAGCTTAAAGGGCGAAGTACTCCAGTTTCTGTCTTATTTTTCATGCCTTGCCATTCAACCCCATATCATAGCCATTTGCACTCTCAAACACTGCCTCCAATTTTAAGATTCCTCGATTGTTCTCCAGAAGTTAATCGGCCAACAGAATCTGATAGACTTGCTGATGATCCGTACGGCCTTATCACAGATCTTTATAAGACTGAGCATCTCTTACCACATTACATTGTTGCATATCCCTCGCATATTATCAGTATTAGGCCTTGGCTTGAACTCCATGGTTATTTTGTAAAACAAAGTATTTTTAATACTCATTTTAATGGAGATATGGATTCAGATGTAGTGGATAGTACAATCATTCTCCTTGAAAAGTCTGAAAATGAGCATAGCTGTAAATCAGCTGTACAGCATAATGGTATATATGAATGTATTGCTGCTTAGTTATCGACAGCATGTTGCTGCATCTTTTAAATGTATTTAATTCTTTGAATTAGATTATGAGTCATATTATTTAGAATTTTACTATTTACCATGAACTAAACTTGCATTATTCCGCTATATTAATTTTTAATTTTAACATGTGTTTTCATATGATTGCTCTTCGTTAAAGTGTTGAACCCCTTTTGTATCTACAAAATACGACTACCACAAGTTTTTGGAAGGCCATAAAATAAAAAAAGAGCTGAAATATCTGGTCGAGTTTTTTTCATTTCTCCTTACACTTTATATGAACTCTAAATTTTTTCCCTTTCCTGGCATACAACTTGTGCAGCAACATGAGAATAAATGTTCATTTAGTTGTATAAAGAAATATCACCACTATTGTCATTAATGAATAGGAGATGGCATTATGCTGATATGCATTTTATTACAGTATTACTATTAAATATATGCAAACTTTGTGGAATAAATATCCTACGAAAAAAGATTCAATCATTGCTAATGGAACCAACTATTTCTACAAATTCAACCTAAAATTGTTGCTTTACAGCCCTACAAACAAAGTAAATTTCACCTGAGCTTCATTGACAAAAGCCCACATACAAAAAAAGTATAAAAATTGCTTGCCTTTTTCCTCTCTCAAAGAACCTTCTCACTTTGAAGAAATCAATTTGTAGATTCATCACATTTGCTTGCAAACTGGCTAAAATGTTGCAAGTCAAAGGGATTTTGACTACAGTTATAAAATCAGAAATTTCATTGCTGAAAGCCTTTTTACAAATTTCAACTCTTTCATAAAGTCCTGCTGTACTATTATGAGCAATACTGAAGCAGTAGTATTCTACATTTTGAAACATTAAAAAATTGAATGCTTCACTTGTAATTAAATTTTAGTCCCTAAATGCATCACTGTGGGGTCACTTAGAATCAGCCTCATTGTTGAAAGGGTCCATGTTTATTTATATGAAGAGAACCATTTTACCAAAAGGTTTTCACTGTTGATTCAAAAAGAAATTATTGTTTGGTAGTTTAAGTATGAAAATTGATTGAATCTCACCAGTAACACCAACCTCAAACCAAAATCTAAATTCATAACTTTTAAGAAATGATACAGCATAGGAACATTTTATTTTGGTACAGGT
Organism: Vaucheria bursata; assembly: GCA_032358265.1. Classification (NCBI taxonomy): domain Eukaryota; class Xanthophyceae; order Vaucheriales; family Vaucheriaceae; genus Vaucheria; species Vaucheria bursata. The sequence continues at coordinate 41,996 of JAULBW010064965.1, forward strand.
TTTAACAAAAAAATAAACAAAAACTTTAAGGTAACAACTAAAATATAATAAATGTATGTTAATTAGAGCTTTATTTGGAAGAATATCTTGCAAGAAAAAAGTTATTTTCAATAGTAACTGAACACTTCAACCATAAAAGATGAATTTCTTTCGAAGATACCTGGAAAAAATATTTTAGGCAAATCAGTGATTGCAGTTTTGGCTTGTATTTTTAAGAGAACCTGCAGTAGAAGAAGTCAACTTTAAAATGTGATTTTAAGGCAGTATTGTGGGATAGATGAGAACATATAGAATTAAAAAGACAAAGAAAAAAAGAGATTACTGTTAGACAAGTATATGAATAAAACAAAAAAATAAAAGAAGAGACTATATCAAGAGCAGGTCAGAATTGCACTAAGAAGAGCAGCAAAGTAATGTGCACTGCAGCAGATGTTGAAAATGATAAAAGCAATGAAGTGAAAAATTAACTACACAGGCTACATGAGAGTAAGTTCAAGAACTGCATAGAATATTTAGAAATTTTTACTATACTCTGAAACTAGCAAAGACTTGTTACAAAATGACTTTATGGTTTCATAAAGTACATGTTAATAATTGGTATAAAATGAATTTTAGTGAAAAATGAAGTAAAACAAGAGGTGCTGAAGCAGTATATCCTGACAGGTACATTTCAGAACTTGGATGCCTAGAGTGGAAGTGGTTTTTGTAGACTAAAGCCAACACGTATGCAGGCTAAAAAATCATGTTAAACTACAATCTGCAAAAGAATTGATTACATTCATGTATAGTGCAAGTTAAAAGTATTTTACAACAAAAATAAAGAGGCTGTACAAAGGTAAATCAGCACTTTCTCAGTGTCTTGGTTTTAAAAACTGTATGAAGACACATTGAGCAAAACTGATCTTACAATATGGTATGCGCTGATTAATTAAACCTGGAATAATTTATACATATTGAAGAGAGTGTAATACAAACAGACATTTGAGCATAAATCATACAGTATATATTACTGCATTGCTAGAAGTGAACTTTAGCAATGCAAGACAGACAATTATTCAATCATATGATGGACCAGTAGTAATTGCGCTGTGGCACTATTCTATTGGCTAAAGTGAGAACATGATGTCAGCAGTCAGAATTCTTAAACTGAGAACAGAAACAATGATGCAGCTAACATAGTTATAGGATTAACCGTTAACCGGTTAATTCCTAACAGAGAGTTAGCTTATATCACTACTTTCTGCACAGAATCTATTTTAATTTAAACAGTCAGTCAGTCTGTTATAAAATGAAATCTATTGCAAATGTTCTTTCCAATATGACCAGTCGTTTTATATTTACTAGTAATCATAGATTACAGTTATACTGCTGGCAATATTGCCAAGCGTTTATACAAGGTAGCTCATATAAATTGATTAAAATGACCATAAAATACTCTTTAGTGCTCTTGTTAATCTGAAAAATTTTCTTATTGCACTCCTGCTACTTGTATCAATGAAATAATTAGTACTGTCTGTCCCTGAATATAACCTCACAAGTGTAATAAGTAAACAACATCATCATGCAGAGTTATAATCAACTAGCACTCCATAAGGGCTGTATTATGTGTACACAAGCTAACTTGTTCAAACTTTACTTCAATGCTTTAGCTTTGCATGTCTGTGCATTTGTAAAGTGACCAGTTCTTTACAAAAACAATATGTGTCATGTGCTAAAATGCTGGATTTTAAATGCACTATAAAAATGAAGCAAACTATCACGATCTAATATGTTGCCATGCGATTTATTATGGAACCGTGATTATTTTGTAAAATGCTGATTTGTGTACGATTCTTTCATAGAATTGTGCTAATAATATCTTTCGTAATATGTTGCAAGATTCATTCTTGGCAACACATGAAGTAGGTTCTAATATACTAAATTAAGCATGTATCTTTCTTGTGTTTTTGGTTTACCTTGTGTTGCTGATTATATACGTGAGATTTGGGAATTGGGTCCTTACACAAACTACTTGTACCTACACAGATTGTACTATATGTAATAGTATCAGGATAGTTGCTGGTCTTGCTATCTCTTTAAATTGTTACAGCATAACAGCTTGACTACAATCATAAATGTTTATCTATGTTTGTTTATATTTTACCTGCACCATTCTCACCTTTTTGCACCTTTTACCTCATTACGCCTTTTATCCAAATTGCGTCTTAAATGCCAAACCCTTTATGTCAACACCTTTGTCACAATCCTTTATGAAATCATTGTTCTACACTTCTACAATCTGCCACGTGTCATCTTTCTTATGGTTAATTAGAAACTTCTTGGATTACTTTCTTCAACCAGTTCAACCAATGAAAGAATGATTCTATTTTCATCATACTCCCTCAAAACTCTTCTTTTCCTTCTTCTGTTCCACTTCAAAATCTGCTTCAACTGACTCAATATTATCCCAGAGTTGTGATCAAAGTTATAATTCCGCTTGAATTGGCCTTATAATCAATTACTTCACTTTATTTCCATTAAAGACAATTTCTTAAATAATTCTAGAATTATCACAGGCTTACCAATGGAAATTACAATATTTATTTATGGAGCAAAAGATGCAGTAGGATTTGGCAAGATTCACCGGAGAGCCAATTTCAAGGGCACTTCAAGAAGGTATACAGAAGGAACTAACAGGGACATTTATTTGTTCAGTTTTGTGTCTATGTTCACTCTTCATCAGTTTGATAAAACTATTATATTTTACTAAATCTTATCTTAGCTTTGCTGCTTGTCTATCCTCTGCTATGAATTGGACATTACCCTACAGAACCACTTCATCTATAATAGTACTGGTAATATATTATATTACCATACCCTTTCTTCTTCCATCATTCAACCGATAGTAATAGTATAATGTTTGACTGATAAAACAAAAAAGATGAAGTAAGCTATTTACATCTGCATTGATTATGGTATAAGTAACAGTAATAATTTAGAGCTTGACTTCAGTGTAGGATCAAATCAGAACAAGGTGTATGTTGTTGATGAAATTGTTAACTTTATACTCAATCTCAGACAAAAATATTCTGTTAGATTTCACTTCAGTCACCTTAATTACAATTTTTCAACTAGCAAATGATGGGTGCAGCTAAAGATTGAGAGGATGTATCCCTATTTACTGAACTGTCCACTTTATCAGCACTAAAAATGTTTTGAAAGTCAGGAAGAGCAATCATAGTTACTGACATCACTCTGAGAGATATAGTTCTTGCATAAGACATTGATAAACAGACTAAATACTTTATCTGGCATATATTACTTGGGAAAGAAGAATAGTAGAAAACAAAATCAAAAGCAAAACAACAGTTAAAAAGGTATATAATGAAGCCAAGTAATGATATCAGTGGAGTGTGGTAGGGGGTTCCTCGTAATGATAATAGTGTAACTATACAAAGAACCAAATTTGTTTAAAATAAGGAAAGATTGTAAATTGACTGCCAAATTTTGCAAAGATAATTATTGAGCTCTCTTGGTTAGAAAGTCAACTTACAAAATAATACTGTGTAGTTTGGTGGGGATTTGGGTACTATCAATGCAGAAATTAGAAATTGAACTGTGTAGAAATTCTTAACAGTTTGTTCAAAATACCTATAATTTGTGTATGGAAATTAAAATATTGGATCATTTCAGATAGTAAATAGCATATTTTGACATCATTCAAGAGTAGCAATCTTGAAAATATAATTCAACTCTTCTCCAACTTGGTCAGAAGATATTATTCTAGAATTGTCATTAATCTCACAACTCCGCTTTATTTGGCCTATCCTTTAATTACTCCACTTTACTCCCGCCAAATTTAATTTCTAGGGATGCTTAAATCAATTCTGGAATAACCACATGCCTGCTAATGAAAAATTATGGGTTTACTTATGGAGTAAGAGATTCAGTAAGATTCACCGGAGAGCCAGTTTCAAGGGTACTTCAGGAGAGTATACTGTGGGAGCTAGTGGGGACATGTTTATTTGTTTAGTCTTGTGTATTTGTTTGTTCTTCTAAAGCTTAATTAACTTTTACATTTTTATTAAATCTTATTTTGCTTTGCTGTTTGTTTGCCTTCTGTCATACATTGGACTTCACCCCGTTGACTGAGCTACATTGTCCGTAGAAAGGTAAAACTAGTATATTATATTACTATATCTTTCTTCTTCCATCTGTCAGGAACCAAACCTTTACAGATCAGATTCAGTTATTATTGGCTGAGGACTCGGTACCAACCGAGCAATTTGGGTTTCAGCTGCGAGTCATTGTGAAATTTTTATCTTGCAAAGGTCACTCTTTGCAATGCTTGTGAGATGTTAATATATTGTTTTATAATTCCTTCTTGTTCTTCTTACTGTTTCTTACAATACTTTTCAACCGGTTTTGGTGTAGCCCTCATACCATCCCAACAACTCTAGCATCCGTCAAATTGATCCAGTCATCCAGCAGATGCTATAAAAAGATCATTGTCATCCCTCTACTTGTGATGCAAATTTAGAGCATTGTGTTTAACATACAGATCATTGATATAGCACTTTCAAATTGCACAACAGAATCAATTCATTAAACTTCTCCATGGCTCCATACTTCTGCATGCAACTTCCTTGCATAACATGTAAGCACATTTTGGGCTCTATTACTCTGCTGAGCTTGCATCTAATTTAGGCATTGCTGACAACATGCAATTGTCTAATCAGCAACGGATCAATCCCGACATTTATTCCCAAAGCACGGAATCCAGATCCACTAGCACCAAGAGCGTACTCTCTCAAAATATCCAGTTTACACTTGACGCTGTAATTTTTATGCTTATAGACATGTTAGAAATGTATATACAGCAAGATTCAGTATAAAATCAAGATGTATTTACACAACATAAATTGTGTTGCTGGAA
>JAULBW010065076.1:0-46717 GCA_032358265.1 Vaucheria bursata
CACTCTTCTTAAGTTTAATAAAACTTTTATATTTTATTAAATCTTTTCTTTGTTTTGCTGTTTGCCTGCCCTCTGCCATACATCGGACTTCACATACACACTTTAGGTACCTCTAATATACTATATTATTGTATCGTCTCCTCTTTCTCTTATCACTTATCTTATTGAAAAATACTTTTAATTTTAAACATTTTGGTATTATATTTGACTTCACTAACAGAGTTAAACATTTTTATAAACTTTTCATATTAAGTATGAGGTTTAAAATGCAATTGGGAAAAAAATTGATACTATTTTTTTTCCTACCTTTCAGATTTTTCTCTTATTTCTAATTTTATCTTATAATTTTATTAAGATTCCATATTTTGTTGAATCTGGTTTGATCCACATTGATGAAACGAATAAAATATCTTTATCCATTTCTTGGCTTATATTTCATTTTTCTGTTGGCAAAGCAAAAAATTATAATCTTCTCAACTGCTACCATCTGCTTACGTTAGATATACAAAGTATGTATCTAGTTAATATTGGAGAGCTTTGATAGAATTTTCAACTTTACATCCTGCAGAAACTTAGGTTAGTAAGAGGTTCAGATAAAGATACTTCCAGCAGCACCTGGAACATACTTGTAAATTACTCTCTGCCATACTTTTATGTATACCAATATCTGTTGATACACAATTTCCCCTGGAATCAAAAAAACTTCTTTGGTTCTCAATATGTTGCTACCTTCTTCAAATGTGCCAATAACTATTGATCATATATTCAATGTCAAAGATATGGCAGATTTGAGATGATGTATGCTGTACTTCTAATCTGTTCTTTTGATCCCGCATACTTGCTGGAAAATATTTAGAAATATAGCCAGTGCCTCAGTTTTATGATTTATATAACTAAGTAAAAAGTTTATAGCACAAAGAAAGCAGGAGCAAGAAAAGATAGAAATAAATGACTTGAACCAACACACAAGGGCCTGCATACCATTGTAAGCTGTATTGCACCTTCTATCCATAGATGTACTTAAAATAAGAAAATTACTGGAAGTGATGAGAAATATGGCAAAGAGACCAAAGAAGAGATTGAAAGCTTGAATAAGTTGAAGATGAAAGCATATCTCCAACATACAAAGCTCTGCTAAATTCTGCTTAGAACTATATGCTTTAAAGGAGCACTGAGTGATATTCCATTTGGAAGCTTTTTACTAGGTGAAAAATTATTACAAGATGCCAGCATTGAGGTTTGATAGTTTACAAACTTAAACACCACTAAAATATTAACATGATTTAGAGTCAGTAAACATATCCGATTTATGTGTTTTCGAAATCTCATAAATATCTTTTTGTTACAAGATTTTAAATAAAATGATTGTTAACAGTAAACATAGCAACAGCTGCAATTATAGTTCAAGCAATTCATGCCAACACAGAATTTACTAACTGCTGATGTTCACAGTAAAATAATATTTCACAGTAATCAAAGTTTCATATCCAGATAAAGAAAAAATTCTCGTTTAAAAATTTATATCTGACATTTCGATATTTGGAGTTAGCAATGACTTGAAATGCATGAAGTATATGTATGATATATTGGTATGATTGAATTTTATACCTTCACTTTTAAGCTGATTCAGACAGACTCATACTTGATGGTAAGTTTCACTGCTATTCGTCAATAGTTCGTTCGAAAAATATGTAACTCCATCGAATGCCACAACATTTTTACCGAAACACCGCTTAGGTCTAAAAGTGCTTGAAATATAATGCTTACTGGTAACTGGCAACTACTAGGCTGAGGATCTGAGGGCCCTCAGCATTGTGGTTTTTGGAAGATTGTGTGTCATGTGATGCAGAATCCTGGAAAAGTAGTGTCTAGCTCCGCAGAATGATGGAGATTGTAATTGCTCCTTTTAAAAGATATTTATCCTGAACGGAATTCGTGTGGATTTTTGGGATGGAGATGGCCTTTTCGGGAGATTTCATAATGTAATGAGCGCTGTCAGCAAACGCAAAAATTGCAATTACAACCATAAAAATGAATGTGGTTCTCGACTTCTTACCATCTAAAACACGATGTTTCACATGTAATCCAATTCGGAGATCTTCGTGAATTTTAGAGGATAATGCTTAAAGTTCCATTATATACAAGTTTAAGATGGCAACATCAAAGGCGTTGCTTAGCGTTATGAAGGATTCGGCAATAATTAACTTTCATCGGTACCAGGGCACCGCGGTTGCTGTAATATTGCTTTGCGCATTATGCATATTCTCGATCCTTTCCGCTGTGTGCCCTTCTGATCGCGATGAGAATCTTGGTCCTAATTTATCTCAAGAAATACTTGCCACCATTGACACAGGAGACACAGCATGGATGATGATGGCTACAGCGCTCACTTTATTTATTGTAAGCTCATTACATGTAGATTGCTTTAAAATCGTATTAAACATTAGGAAATATGAAATCCATCGCGAATTCGTCCATTTATCGATGTTTAAAAATCAATGTGGCTTTGTCTCAGCTGCAACGTATGAACTTAATATAATGTATTACATTTATTATTAGTGTCCATATTCAAGACTCACTTGTATCTTTCAGACACCTGGCATATCGCTGTTTTATGGCGGCATGGTTCGTCGCTCGAGTATCTTGTCTATTCTTTTACAGTCAATAACAATCATGGGAATGATTATAGTTCTCTGGTCGATTGTGGGATTCAGCTTAGCCTTCGGCGATTCTTGGGGTAGCTCGAGATTGATTGGTAATCCTTCATCATTCTACTTTTTACGCGATGTCGGTGCAGCGCCAGACGAAAGGTGATTCATACACAGAGCCCACCGCTCTTTTTTACTTTTTCGCAGACTAGAGAAACAGAAATATAAAAAATATCAAGCTAATTTATGTGAAATTTTCAAAAACTTTTGAGCTATACAATGTATGATTTATGGAAATTCAGATACAAATTAGAAAAAGATTCCAAGTCCACGACTTTAGGTACTATACTTGAAAAAATTTAGCATTGCAATATAAATATGTCGAGCTATACTTTACATATATACGTGCATACAATGAGCTTTGTGTTTTTATCTTATCTTGCAAAAATCTATAACAGCAAAAATACAGGCCGAAATGATAATTTCCTAAGGTAACATCTCTTTTTTTATAGGAAAAAAGGAAATATAAAATTATATAAAATATTGAACACAAAAAATGAAGATTTATGTATAAAATGGAACAAGGCAAGATTTAGAACAGCATTAAATATCGAGCAGTAAAAGCATGTGCAATAAGTAAAAATAAGTTCTAATATATATTTACTGGATTTTGATAGGCTAGCAGGCTCAATACCTCTTTCCTTGTTTGCCATGTTTGAAGCTACATTTGCTATGGTGGCACCGACTCTAATGATCGGGGCCGTAGCTGAAAGAGCGAATTTTAATGCTCGTGAGTATGAATAATCTTTTGCATGCCAGCACATTTACTTGTGCATACATACATACAGAGTGATGCATATTGAAAAATGTTATACAAATACTTGTCATACATATTTTTATGCATCTCAAGTTATATATACTTAAATGCATACAACTTTGTATCGGATTCGAATAGGGGCTGAACTGGAAATCTGACGCAGACATTTGGTACATGCTGATATATGCATACATACTAATATACGTACACCCATAAAACATCCCTATCCTCTCATGCTCACTTTGACTGAACTCTTCCCAATGCTTTTTTGTTCCAGTAATGGTATTTATCGCATTGTGGCATCTACTAGTGTACTGTCCTTTGGCTCACATGCAATGGCATCCTGATGGACTCATCACTTACTTCGGCCACAAAGATTTTGCTGGTGGTCTGGTCGTTCATATGTCTTCTGGATTCTCGGCCTTGATGTTAGCCTACTTGGTTGGTCCTCGAAGGTATTCCTTTAACTTAATGCTACTTTGGCATTTACTAGGTTTAATGCTACTTTGGCGTTTACTAGGTTTTTGTTTAGATTTGGATATGTATATTTTTGCAATCTGATTGGAAAGATATATAATTTATAATAACTGCTTCCATCAATGAATCATTTAGGAATTTTCGCATGTTGAGCATTGGATTACCGAGTTTGCTTTTGACGAATAAGTTCATACTGTGCCAAGTTTACTGTGCAAATAGTACATATTGTTCAGGCTTCTAAATATAAATATATTTTTTTTTTGGCTGACTTCACACTTGCGTGTTTTGCTTTTGTATCACTTTAGGGAAGACAAGTCATGTACACAGACTCCAGCGCACGTTCCTTTTGTAGTCTTAGGTACAGCCTTCTTGTGGTTTGGGTGGTTTGGCTTTAACGGTGGCAGTGCACTAGGCGCAAATTATCATGCAGCACAAGCTATTGCAAATACTAATATAAGCGTCGGAACTTCTATGTGTGTCTGGATTGTTTGGGATTACATCCAGGTTAAATAATATGATAAATACTTTAAAATTGTATATATGCATCAGTGCTCATACAATATGTATGTAAATGTCTAATAAAATCAGGAATGTATACATTTTAAAGCTGAAAATAGGGTTGTATGCATGTATGCTAAAGCCAAATTTGTACATACTTTTAACCTGATATTCATCACAACTCTAAATACAAATATATATATATAGATTTGAACTGAAGCTTAAAATGATTATACTATTTATACTTTTCAAAATCCAAGTCAATAAGTATAATATATGTTTATGCATGAAAATCATGGTCAAAAGCTTAATTAAGTATGACCATATGTATTTTTGTATGCGCAAATCTATGACACGTTATTGGACCAAATATTATGTACCATTCCAAAGTATATTAGAACATTTAAGAGCTTAATTTTAAACTTAGATATTTTTTGATACAGAAAAGAAAAGCGAATGTGATCGGAACCTGCACAGCAGTTGTTGTTGGTCTAGTAGTAATTACTCCAGGTACTAACGTCCAAAAACATACTGAACGTGAATTTTTTCACTGAAATTAAGTTGGATAAACTTGGTTGTTTTGGGCTAGAAAGTGTAAACTTGATTCTAAAGATTTAGAATACAGCACAAAGGTGGTATAATAGAGGTACCTATTATTTAAATATTATTCTATTTAACATATGTTGAATTAATGCTAGTTCAGTAAAAATAATCGAAATATATACATGAATATTGTGTACATAACGGTCATTTATTTTTAGGGTGTGGCTATGTGACCTGTGGTGGCGCTATGATAATGGGCACTACTGTATCAATTATGACAAACGTCTTACTGAGTAAAAGCCAATCTTTTATTAATGTCGATGACACGCTTGACGTATGGGTGTGTCATGGTGGGTACCCACTGTATTTAATTCATAGTCAACTTGTTAAGTGTTTGTATGTATGTACGTGTATCGATGTATTTCTTTAATTCGATCAAAAGTGAGAAATATGTGTTCTTAAACTGCATAATAAAATTTATTTATATATTTTTCAACAGGCTTAGCCGGAACCATGGGAATGCTTCTTACTGCATGTTTTGCAACAGACCGTGTCTACGATGACGGTCTAATTGGTTAGTTGCTTGTTAAAATAATTGTACATTTCGTCCGCATGAATGTATCTTTTCGAGTCGAAGTTGGACTTTTCACATGAATAATAAAAACTTCGCTGCATAAATACCATGCATTTTTTTATTCATGCACAAGTATAGGTGTAATATAGTTTATGTATGAGCTTCAATTTGTACATACGTTCTAATATTATGAATCACTGATTTCATATGTACATGAAGATATTTAAAAAAATGATATATATATGTCGATAAGTGCATGGTACATTTAGCTCTGTAAATCCTTACACAAATATGCACTTATAAAAAGCTATATATTTGCGGGCGCATGTATTTATAAGTTATTTACATGATGCACAGACATACTTGCAAACATACGCCTACATTCTTGCATGGTCCAAAATAGGCACTGATATGTTTTGGTATTCATAGTACCTATATATTTGTTACATACATAATACAGATACGTATGTGGCAAACTTCGGTTATAGTGAACCTATCGCATATAGCGAATTAGTTCGTTATATCTGAAGCTGAACCTGGTAACATGTAACCGTTTCGTTTGTTCGTTACAAGAAAAAATTTCTTATATCCAAAATTTACTGTGCATATAAACGTATATTTACTTTTTGCAGGTGCGTTTTTTGGCAATGGGACGTTTTTATGGCACTCGATTGTTGTGTCATCACTTGCGATACCGTTTTGTTTATTTATGACCACAATCATATATCACACTGTCAACTATTTTATTGAATTCAGAGGTCAGTCAAATATGTGTACTTACTATATATGTATACATGCATGCACATGGATAAACTTTTTAATGCTTACATTCATACATTCTGATGCATACATATATATTTGCGAGCACAACTGAACTATTTCTATTGAAATTTGCATACCGCTGCTTCAATATTTAATTTTTTTAGTATCTGAATCTGCCGAGCGAAATGGCCTGGACGGTAGTATCCATGGGGAGATTCCAATTGGAACTTTTCTTGATTCCTTTCCAAGTTTACGGACTCCTAGAACATCTGTATAATCATTAGTAAGACGTTCATGATATGTGTAATTGTTCTTGACGAATTTTTGCATAAACTAAATATAAAATTATCATTATACCAAGTTTAGCTTCATTTTTCTGAATGTAAGGAAGTACTAGTACTTCCTTTATTAGTCCCTCAACATTTATTGTACCCAAATTTACTGTATGGTTTGAAGTCAAATTACTCATAAAAATAGGCTCATATGTACTTATATATATCTATTTACTGTACTGTGTAAACTCGATTCTACTTGTTTCAATTTCTGTCATCAGCGAGATATTCTAACTTTGTATTCTTATGAAAATTTTTTCTTGCAGATTTATTAATAGAGAGGAAGAATATCGTTTTAATGGGTACTTCAGTTCATAGAGCTAGACCTGAATCATCATGGTCCGTTTCTTAATCGACAAACCTTCTAAGTTGGACAGTGTAATTTAATATGTATGCGCTAGCAGTTTTATATATTTTTTTTTCTTTACATTGCTTTTAAAATGTTTTTTCTTTTTTTCATATTTACTCTATACATTTTATGCTTTCAAAAAAAATATATATATATTACCAAAATAAGCTAAGTATTTTCCATTGTATTTGGCCAATGAATAAATTTTTTCATCACAATAAGGTTCGTTTTTCGGTTTTGCTTGGAATTTTGTTTTGTAACACATTGTTTAAATTTCTACTTTTGATGTATTTACATAATTGCATTATTTACCTTGACCTCACAATTTGTCCCATATGAAAAGTAAGGCTAAATTCTTCGCCTTTTTATTCGAAAAAAATAGTCTTTCATGTATATTTCCGTATCTTTGACCTTTCATTTGAGGTATCATTCCGGGGGTCAAGGTAAACATCTAGTGCATTGTGATATTTTTGCTTCTAATTTTTACGGAGATTTAAGCTTTTCTTGCTTTGATTTCATCATTTCGTTTCATCTGTATCGTGTTAAATTATGTGGAAATGATGTTAAATTTGGTACATTTTTACTTCTATTTAAAATTTCATTCACACAAAAATCTACATTTGAAATTTTTGAACGTAGTAATCAAACCTAGAGCTTTTTGAACAAAGTGAGTAAGATCTTACATTCTACATGAAGCTATACGATCGTGATCCTGAACTATGTATAACAAAGCTTAATATTTTCCTAGCTAGTTCCTAACCAGGATGACAGAAATTGGAGCATTTTCAATATCATGGATATTGGATGAAACAATTCCAGGAAATTCCCCAGAAAAAAATGTTTTAGCCTCTTTTGAAAACTTATATGGATGGTTTCTGCACACCTCAAAGTATAAAGTTTTAGAGCATCGAGTTTTACAATACTTTAGTTGGATTCTTGATGCAAATGCTCGTTTAGATATAAGAATTGAAATAGAATCCATAACATAATTTCTATTATTGAAATTGGGCAAAACAATAAAAAACATTAATTCTGCAAACGAAATTTTTATATTTCACATATAAACATTAATTCACAAGCCTAAATACGTATACATGAGTCAAATGCAGGCCAGATGATGGTATAGCAAAAGTACATACGATGTATCAAATATACAAAACAGAATTCAAAAGCAAACTTAATGATCAGAGAATCATAGGTGACAAATTGTATTTAAGGCCAGATATATTAACCTGCTTGACAATGCCATCATAACTGTAAAGTACTTTTTGCAACTTATCTATCAACCAGACTAGATCATTGTAGGATTAAAGTATCTCATACTAGTGATTTAATGTTGTCTTAGGAAGCATATACTTCATTCTCAGAATGATTTTCATTTGAACAATATCCATGACTGTACACACTTGAAGACATTCTTCATTGAAACTTTTTTCAACTGGACATTCATTGCTAGAAAAATGTAAAAAAAGTATTGTAGCTCTCAGTATTGTTTTCTGTGCATCGTTCATGATAAATATAAGTTCAACTAAAATTTGCCTTAGTGTTACCTAAGTTTCCAGTTTTTGGGCCCCATTTATTTTATAGCTTAAAATATAAAAATTTGTATGTTAAATATGAGCTTACATATTGCAAAGGATAAAACAAAACATTCGTTGCTACTAGATCACAAAAAACACTCATGGTAGCTCTCAATACCGTTTTCTTTAAATTGGCTGTCAAATAAATTTATTTGATTCAAAATTATCTTGATGAATGCTAGATTTCCAATCTTCGAAAGATTCCATTTGTTTTGTGGCTTGAAATAAAAAAACTGAAAGGAAGTAAAACTGTGCTTACATGACATATATTGTATAGAACTTTAAAAAAAGAAATAGCCATTTTTGAATCTATGGACATGATCTGTCTCTAGTTTGTTGCCATTCTAGAACAGAAATTTTCTCTGAAGGTTTTTAATAGCAAAATGGTTTCTCAGATTTTGGTTTTTAGTAGATATAATAATAATTCTTAACTTCTGAACTAAACCATGAAATGCTCAATCTAGAGCAATATCCTATATTAGGTACTAAAAGATAAAATCTTCACTACGTTTTCAATTAGAATTGTCTATTTTACAAGTAGATCGAGTAAAAAAATGTATCTAAACATCATACATTCCTTTACACAAGCTGAATTAAAAAATATATTTCATAATATAGTAATCAGTTACTTTTTGCCATTTCTTTGGCAATACAGAAATGAATATAAGATAAAACATTTAAAATTGGTACTTTGGCTGATTGAAAATACAAAATTTTTTCACTAGTTTTAGAATCAAAATATTTTTAAAAATCACTTCTACTTTTGAGCGCTTAATCATATTTTTCATGACCATGCAATGTTTTTTTGTGGCAATGGCAGCCCAATAACTTGGTTGAAGAGAAGTTTTTACATTGAACAATAATTTAGATGGGTTTATTTACTTACATTAGTAGAAAATGAAACAAAAAACAACCAGATATGCATAATGATAACAAAGTTTATTTCGATTTTTATACATGCTGGTATTTACACAAGCTTTGGTAATGGTGCTGGGCACACAAATTCTGTAACACTTTTTGAGCTAAAGTAAGAACTCTAATAATTAAATTTATATGAAACAGTTGTTTATCAAATAGTTTTCTTGCCTTTAACATTTTTTTGCCTGAATATGAGCATTGAAATATGAGTCGTTTTTGCATGTGCTAGAGTTTGAACTGGTTTGGCCCTGCAGATTACAGCTTAAGCAACAGTTCCTAGCTGAGTCAAGAATAGGGGTGTTAAGAATTGACTTTTTGCTGTGTGATCTGTTCTACTATCTGTGAATTGTTTTCATGACTACTGATGATTTGTAGGTTATTGTTCAAATCAATTCGACTTAATCCGACTGATATAAAAATAATGTTGAAATAATGTGTCGGCGAGATAATTCTCAGTAACACATGGATAGAGTATAATAGACTGCGCTTTAATGTATAATCATTTTGTGTTTTGGTTCCTTGATACCTGTTCAGTTTATATGTTAGTTTAGCAATCATACTCTTACAAGGAGTAGTCTAGTTGCCTACTATATGGTACATATTAGTTAAACAGTGCTATATATTGTACATAAGTAGTTTTATTATAGATAGAATTGAAATATACAGGACGTACATAGATATGTTAGCTTAACTTATTGATTTATATTCAATTTGAGTCCTAGTTTATTTTGCAGTGTTATTTCTGCCACTGAAGCAGAAACAATGTTATGTTATAGTGCATGCAATTTCTTGATTATCTTTTTCTCGTTTGTTCTGCTTCTTTGTGTGTAAATTCAAAGTCTTATCCTTGATCTTCCATAGCAGTTATGGCTTAAGTTAGTCTAGAATTCTGCTGCTCGGCTCTCCAAAAACATTAAGTAATTTTTGTGTTTGGAACGTTTATAAAGCCAGAGTTCCTTTTGGTTGTTCCGATGCTCTGATATCTGCCTTATTTTGTCCTAACGTATTTTTACGCAATTGTCCTGCATATCCTTTATTTCCTTTTAAGTCCATTTTCTCTATTGGCATGTACCTGGCACCATGCATGTGAGTTATTATAACCTATTGGCAAAAGAAGAATGACTGAGTTTACATGAACATTTTTACAAGTCTTTGGTACTGATCCGGATACCTAGGAATAGGTATCCGGATCATTAAAAATATAGAGGGCAACAAAAGCTAACAATGAAAAGGTGTTGTTGTATTCTATGAGAAGAGAGATAGATATCATGCAAGACATGATTCATCCATCGTTTTCATTTACTGCATAAAATAAGATTATTTTTACTTTTGTGAGAAACATTTTAGTATGCAGTTTAAAACTCTAATATTTGAATAATAGCCAGTAAGCAGTTATTGTCAGTCCACAATATAATAAGAAAAAATAGAAGAAAAACTATAAACATGGAGTACCAATGATATAGCAACCTGAATTTGCCTGAGCAGCTATTTAAGCAAAAACTGAAATTTTCTGAATAATTTAAATGCAACAATCACAGTTAAGCAACGGTGATGCTGGAAAAAGACCTAAAGGAGGTAAAGGCTGTTGCACCATTTTTTTGATGCAAAAATTAGAAATAAAAAATGTGAACTTGAGAAGAAAATATGCAATCATTTGCTTAAATCTTAAAAATTTGAAAAAGCATAAATTGTTTTAAAAAGGTGAAGTTTTAAAGTAAATAGATTTGCATGCCGGTAGATTTAAGTGAAAAAGGCAAAAAAAAACATAAATGTAGTAATAGCATCATTGCTTGCACGCAAAGCTGATAAAAGGAAGAATGCATTCATTCAGTTATATACTTTTTGGTCAATATTAGAAAAAATCGATTTCACATGCATCATATCAATATCCAGTTGATTCTTCTGCACTTGATATTATACTTTGGTATTGAACATATACTATTTAATTAGTTGAGCTTAGTATTATGCCATAAAGATTATTTTGGTAGCATGCGCTATTAAATTACCACTAAGAGTTTAGTCAATCTCATCTAAATGAGAATTTTTTGGCTACGTTCCGTGCAAAATATGAATACTTGGTCATTGCATCAAATTGAAAGAGATTATTTTCTAGCAGATACAAAAGCTTCAGTAAAAATTCACCCATTTTGCATCCTGGAGGTCTACTAATGTTTATTTCTACATATAGCTTGTGATAAATTGATCATTATATTACATCCACACCAAATCTATTCAATCATCCCCTACTTAAGCTCTATTTGACTTACATTGCAAAAAAACTATTTTTATTGGCCCGTATCCTTAATTTCTATAAATTTTTAAATTCTTTTTTTTTCATCCATATGAGGCTGTAATCCAAGCTTAAGATAGCACCAAAAATTATATTGCATTTTCTTATTCAACAGAAAATCTCCAGAAATGCAAAAAATAGCTATTTTTTATGATTTTTGAATCATTTCAAAAAATGTGACAGCATTACTGGGAGTAAGCCACATTACATAGAGGCATCCAGTAGAAGTAGAGTTAATCCACTAATAGTAATGTTAACCTTAACGAATGATCCAATAGCATTATAGTGCGAGTAACATCCAACAAGTAACTTGTTCATTAACAGTAACATAAAACTGTAGACGTATCATATTTACCTCGTTAAAATACTATTAGAGAGTGTGCTTTTTTATCGATTGAAAATAAACAAAAAGAAAAATTTTCGGTATTTTTTTCAATAATTGATTTACTACTCAAGCTATTCCATGTACATTTTGCAGAAAACTTTGAGGGCTGAATTTATGCAGCATCTCATATATTTATCATACAAATATGAATAACATATAACTGTTACTCCCCATCAGCACTGTAAGGTTCATCCAACAAAAAATCAGGACTTCGTCCGCAATCGCATCTTCCTCCAAATCTGAGAGATCGCTCCCAAATAGGGACCAAATTGTCAATAATTGCTTGAATAGAACAGACACCCTCGTTTTCTAAGTTTGCCAAGTCATATTTTTTCTTCGTGTCCGTCCAAAAAATATCAAAAATAGCCGAGCTAAACTCCGTTAATCCGAAATGTTCGAATACCTTTGCTAGTTGTTCTCGAGTACACATTTTCCTACAAAAAGAGTTTTAACAATTTTGAATAAATGAAAACGATTTTTTCAGTGTTGTGGATATTATAACAGTCTAATCTACTATAGTGAATGCTGCATATATATATATATATATTGATATCTGTATCTTTATTGAATCTTAGAGTAAACTTCGAACAGAAAATCTCGCCTTTAGCAAATGTTAACTGATAACAAATGTAAATGTATAACAAATAAACAAAAAGTCATATCGTTTCTCGGTGCCATTTCTTCTTTTAATACAAACATATACATGCGCATTATTATTAGTCAATATTTTTTGGGACGTAGAAGAAGGATGTACTAAGCTTCAATTCAAATGGGTGCATCGAACATCGGATTGAAAAAGTTAATTCAATGGTCTCGAAAATTCATAAGATTCGAAGCTAATTGCGCAAAAACTCCGATAAGCATTTCTGGTAAAATCTGAATCAATAGATTCAAATAAAAATGAATGAATTACTGGCTACCATACTTGTACACAGTACGGATAAATACATTTGTACATGGAATGATCTGTCTTATTTTAACCTGCATCTATCGATTCAAAACATGTCCCATGGATATTCTACCCACAAAAAAGCCACTGGCAGTATAGATTTGTTTAGGAAATCGAAGTACACGATATATGTGCAATTGCAGAAATTCTTGACATTAAAACTTCAAGTATTCATAAATAAATCACAATACACAAATATAGAATACACTCTGTAAAGTAATAACACTGGTACCAAGCTTTCAGCATCCCAAAAAGGGAAATTACTTGATGGGGACTCGAAAAGTTACCTTAGTCGAGTCAGAACTGTTATGATCCGTTGACAATAAATCAGATATACAGTGATGATGTTACAGTTCAAGTACACAATTATACTTCAGCACGAGAATTGTTCTAGAAAATGAGAAATATTCTAGAACCAGTCTACATTAAATTAAGCAAATATATATTATGCTATTTGCACTTCAACTATTTGCTCTATAGTGAATAGTCCTACAAAGCTTTTCTGTTCAATTTTTTACAAATTTATTTTCTGATGTCATGATTTGACTCCTATCATCCTAGAAACCTATTACATGTTCAAATTGTGGTAAGCATACTGAATTATATATTATACTAGCTCAACATAGTATTATTGTATAGACTTTTTATGTAACTGGATATTCAAATAGTGGCTAGCATACTGGATTGTATACTATACTAGACTGTACCAAGAAAAACAAATATTTATTCAACAGGTTCAACTTTAACGTCAATACTGTTCTAGAATCTTATTCGTTCAGCATATTTATAGAGTGGCTAGTATCTACCGTATTAGCCACTGTATGAATATAACGTGACAAAATATCGCACAAACGGAATTAGTCAAAATGAGCTATAAAATACTATAGGCTATTATTTCATAGGATTATACTCTATATATGCATTACCTGGACTGTCCAGTTTTATGACAGTACTTGAAGGCTCGTAAGAGTAGTTCTTGTTCAGTCTAAAACGCATACATACGTGCATACATGAAACTTGCTATTTCCACCAATCACATCGAACAATTTGAGATAAATATTGATTAGTAGAAAATTCCAATGAAGCTCGGAAAATGTACGAAAACTTACTATTTTAGTCGGCTTAGGTCATTTTTTGAGATTATGAGTTTGGACAAGATTTTCTTAGCTGATATTTTCTATATCTTCGTATTTTGCTGGGATTTATAGCAGTTAATGCAGCGTGGCATAAAGTTCTAATCCTCCTTTAAAGGAAATTTATTACACCAAATATAACACATATGTGTGCATACTTATCATGTGCTAATGCTTATTATTTGATGCACGCATTCATACATATATATCAGTACA
This sequence comes from Vaucheria bursata, assembly GCA_032358265.1. NCBI lineage: Eukaryota > Xanthophyceae > Vaucheriales > Vaucheriaceae > Vaucheria > Vaucheria bursata. The sequence goes on from JAULBW010065076.1 coordinate 14,472, forward strand.
TGTACATACTTGCGTATGCAAGTTCATCCTGCCAGATACATGTAAAAGTTGGTAGTTTATACATTGCTAAATTGAAAAACATACCTTCATACTAACATAAAAAAATTAATATAAATTCAAAACATAATTATTCAAATGAAAAATGTCAACGCATACCTCGTTATCCATAGTTCTCTCTCTAATTTTTTCTCCAAGTTCTAAAGCTAAGTGCTTCACAAATTCATTGATTTCATTTTCTTCTTGAACGTTGAATAACTTTTCGACAATGCTCACAAACAAATTATCAACAGGCTCCACCTAGTACAGCAACGCGAATAGCTTTCGATGAAAAAAATATTCTAGAATAATACAAAAAAATACCAAATAATTCATGCATGTAAAATATGCGTATGCAGTAAGCTTGGGATATATGAAATTGCTGGGATTACGGAATGAAATCCTGGTATCCGAAGTTTGTTATATTCAATAATCTGACGCTGAACGAGGCATAATAAACCTTTTCTGTCTATCGATTCTTCACGAAAATTTGTTCAAGGCAAATTCATTTATTAATGCTAGAAGTTTGTTAACTTTAGCGTATACCATTATTTAAATAAATATATGTCATTCGATTTAGTACTAATTAAACCTTCTAGGGTCCCTATTCGGGATATCCATACACACCTAAGACTTACATTTCTCGACGCAATATATTATGACTGAGGATATAATTTTCATACATATATATATGTATATACATAGCTACTTGCAACTACACTGATACATATGCGATGAATATAAAAAAACTAAGATTGCACAAATAGAAAATTACATCATTAACGACTACATGTGCATACTACCACAGTAATACTGTAACCTTTTAGTGATTAGGCACATATATAGCTAAGAAAAAAATTCTTTATAGATATATGCATATTTCACCTTTGTTCGCATACAGGTATTAATTATATATATTTATATATAAATAGATGCAAATATATTTTCCCCCAAAGCTTGCATTGAATCATTGAATGCATTCGAAATCAATGAAAAAATGATGTCAATTATCTAGATATAAGAAATACAAAATACATTAAAAATAAGTTATATTTTAAAATAAACAGAATTTACGCACCATTCCTAGCGCTCTAAAATAACTGCAAAATCCTTCCCTTGTTATTTCACTCTGAAACAATATTAAATTTAAAAACTTATGAACTGCAAAAATATCAGTATCTAAATTATACACATGAAAGATGATAAATTCTAAAAAAATTAAATAATACTTGTATAACCATAATGTGGATATTTAATGTTAGACAATATATATAAATATAATTTGAGAAAAAAATTCTATTTTAACAATTTTAACTTTTTGCGTTGATTCTATATTTTTATTAGATAAAAAATTTGAATTTCAAATAAATGTTTTTTAAAAATTTCAATTTTATCAAAAAATGTTCAAAACTCGATATATCTATAATATATATATATATATATATAATACCTCTTTTCGGTCATCAAAAAACATCTTGAAATCTTGAACCACCTAGATATAGATATATAAAGTATGTAATTATAAAATAATAGTCAAGAATATATAAATATATATGAATATGTAAATGTTTACACTATAAAACTTTTATACAATAAAAAATGTATAACAAAGATCTACCTAAAAATATACATGTATATAAGTATGCAAAATAAAAATGAAAAGCTTGTTTAAAAATTTAAAAAACTAACCTGGTCAGAACAAATTTTACCACTTCGAACTTCCGGGTGTCGGGAGGCCGTACTACTTAAGAGATCTAATATCTTTTGAAGCAACACGTGTTCTTCTCCTGCGCATTTATTTCGAGTAATCACAAATTAGATGGTATATTATCTAAAATCTTTGCATTTTCGAATTAACTATAGATCGCTTTCTAGGTTTTGAATGACAATTTTTAATACAACCTTCTTACCCTGAGCATAGCATCATGAGTGCTGTATTCGAATAATTCCTGATGGAAGTTCTATTTGCTTTAAAGGATATAACTTTTGGAAATGTAATTCAGTGAGTGCTACATTCAAATAGGGTAACCTACAGTTGAATATATTCATAACAAACTTCTATAAACTGTAAATTTCAAGATAATTCAAATAGAGCACCTCGGAGTTATAACTGGGGGAAGAATTATTGACAAATTCAAATCAATGCACATTAATGGATATGAAATCAAAATTTATGGCGCTGCATCTTTCAAAAGAACAAAAACTCAATAGTTGCATTCGAATAAAGGAGTTCGTATTCCATGGATGAGGCTCTTAGAACTCTACAAATAATGGTGTTTCAATATTCTGACGATAATAACGCGATGATCCAATATGAATTATTCGAATAAAAAACATGTCGATATATTGAAAACATAGTTTAATTTAAATTTATTGATATTTTTAACTTTTGAATTTCGATCACAACATTATGTTGTTTGAATCGGAGAAAGGCTACAGTTGCGCAAATTCAGTAAGTGCCCTTGAAACCATTATGTAGAGCATAACTAGGGAAATCAACGCATATAATTGGCTGGAAATTCTATGCTCTAAAGATCACAAAATTTTAATGGTTATATTCAAATTCATGGATTTTTACCAATTCATAAAAAGATGATTAAAACTTGAAAACAAACATAAATAATTTTATTGGAATTTTACTCTTCGTCTGCTCCGAAAAATCGATAAAAATTTACCTTTAGGATTGACGGCATTGTACGCTTTTAGCACAACCCCTAGTCTTCGGTTGTTCAGTGGAAATTGAATAATCTGTAAAACATCAACAATAGTTTGTCACTTAGCGAGGTGTAGTGATATACAGTAAATGTAGGATGTAAATACTCGCTTTTAAAAATTTTTTACTTACGGCCGACATAGAAAATAATGATATTGTGCCCAAGTACAGCTTCAGAGTTTCGGATACAGAGTTTTAAGAAAAACCAATCAGATTGGTGACATCTACATTTTCATTGTATTTAAAGTGTACTGCATACTATTATTGGTTGGAATAGGTGAAGTAAAAAGAAAAGAATACGTAAACTGAGCAATAGTTCAAAGGAAAAACAATATACTTCTATAACATTACTGAAGTTGAAGTAGAATTCTATAACAAAATCTTCAATGTCAAAGTTAAAATATCAACAAATATTTCAAAATATTAGAATAATTCTCAAGTTATTCTTATTTTTTAAATCTAGTTTGCAAAGTTGTTGCTAATATAATATCCAAAGTAGTAGGTATTTATGCATACATTTAAAAACGACAATAATTGTTCATATTCGATCATATGCAAAGATAATCGATTTAAATTGTTAGCCAAGGAGATGAAACAGCGATATCATATATTATGATATTAAGTGTAAAATAGAGTATATTCGATCATGTGTTATATTTTCATGGATCAAGCTCTCTGGACTGTAACAAGAACTCTATTCTGAACCGAATAGAATTGATATTCCATAAACTGATATCGATCGGTTACATTGAAAATTATTAGTTAATCGAATATATTAGATAAGAGGTCAACATATATCAGCAAACAGGGTTAATGGAGTGATAAAGCTACCAAATAATAGAATGTATCATTAAGTGAACCATCAATTTAAAAGATGTATTAACTGAGTTTGAAAACTTCAAGGTCATAAAGTTTGTCTACGTAGTCCATATATAGAGTTACGAGGTGAAATTGCAAATAGAAATGCACCTTATCCTAGCTAATCTTGTCTTAAAATGATATAAACCGATGAAACTCAAAAGATTTTATACAGAAATTATAGTCAATAGTACCATGAAGAAAATGCATGCATTTTATTCATCTCAAAGTAAGCCAATATAGATTGTATGTAAATGAAGAGTAAAATTATTATAGGTCATAATCTAACAAAATTCCACTCTTGAATAGTAAACAAAATTCTACTTTTGAATAGTAAACAAAATATGAAAAATTTTGTGTATTGAAAAACTACGCTCTAACACAAATGTATTAATTACTTTTGAAGCATAATAATGAAATGTTTCATGCAGAAAATTAAATCTCACATTCAAAAAATCTTGGTAGTTGATAGAAAGTGGGTACTGCCCATCCGAAAACTTCCGCATCAGAAAAGTTATTTCATATAGCTGAAAAATAATACATACGATAAATGTTCGGACGAATTCATCACGAAAATTGCAGGTATGTATGCTCGCAATAGAGTGCCTATCGAATCAGAATGCATGTTCTAGTCTCTACAAATTGGTATCGATTGATGAATTAACCACTGTTGCATATTTTTCAATTTCATAAGCTTTCATATTCAATTTCAAAGAGGTAAATTTTTTAATCTATTTTAAAACACTATTTTATTACTATAACTCCTTATTTACACATTTATACGTACGATGCCATCTTCATGGGATAAAGAGCAAAAATAGCATCACAGTTCCACTGATTTTAATCAATTTAAGTCAATCGAAGTTCACCGCAATTGATCTAAGATGATTTAATATGCACTAAATTAGTTAAAAGGTTACTGAAACAATGAATTGTAATAAACTGCAGGCTATTCCAATTTTTCCGAGAGCAGTAACGTTTTAATTGATTTAAGTCAATTTAGTTCATCTCGTTATTTCACGGAAGTTGCGGATAATGGTTAATACAATTATAAACATATTTTGTCTATATGAATTAATACGTAGGGTTATGAAAGAAAACGTATTTTAAAAATTTCTTGCTCAATACCGGCAAGTAAATTCCAATTTTTTCAAGGGCAGCTTCAAATTCAATCTTATTCAGGCGTCCATCATGATTTTCATCTATACTTTCAAAGACTCTGTGGATTTCTCCAGGACCTACAAAATATAATTCTTCAGTTGTGAAGTAAAAAGTAAAGCTTTAATAATTGAATTACAAAAGTATTAATTGGATAAATTTGTAAAATTTCTGGTGAAACATAATAAAAAAATCATACTAGAAAGTTGATACTTTTGCTCAAAGTAAAGAATTTGTATCATATTTAGCGATTTTACATTAATATTTAATAAATAGTTTCTTTTTAATTTTCGTAGAGCATACATTTTGACCTAGCCAAGCAAAATAGCGCCAATTATGCTCTAGAAATTGATTTACTCCTCTTAGTATGATAAAGAAGGGAATTGAGCCTTATTACTTAAAATTTAGATTATAGATAGGTAAAATATAGATTTCATATAGCTTAGCATTGTTTTAACCCAAATGACTAACCTCTAGGTCTTGTTTGAACCCCACTAGATAAAAAGAGCTGCGACCTTATCTTAAAGCAAATATCTGTGACATTTGATGATGCTGCAAGAAACTAATCCAAGCGGACAATTTCAATCATTGGAAATGGTTTGACGTTTGTTTAAATTAATTTTAATAGTACGTATACGGATATTAGTCAAATTAAAAATATGCGATAAGATATTAATGAAACTAATTTCAACAGCACATCACAATCTTATTCATGATAAGCCTACCGGATTGTTGATAAAATCTGCCATTACTATTCCGACAGGAAGTATCTCTATGTATCGTTATCATGACTAAGACGAAAATTTTTCATAAGACTGCAAGGTTAATCACTTTAGAGATATCAACTAAAATCGGATTTTAGCACATAAGCTAAGTGTAAATAAAGGCGATATAAGCCATAAAAAAATTTTCTCAGTGTCAGTCGAAACTGAAATTATTTCTCGTTATCAAGATATTAATATTACAATGAGTACGTCCATTACGAGCGCCTCGATCAACCATAAGGGCAATGAAGAACTAATAACGGATGTCGAAGAGATTTTAGGGAATCATGACAGCATGAATCCAGAGCTAAAGCTAAAGCTTTCATATGCCCAAGCATATTTGATACGAAATCAAGAATTAATAGCGCAAGTTGAATACGCTCAGAAGATTCTTCGGGAGAAGGAATGTTCTGATCAAGATAGAATATCTGCTCGAGAGAGCACAACAATGATGATGCATGAAATAAATGATAATACCGTTCTTGTGCTTCAAATTTATGACGAATTAGGGCTAAAAGAGAAAGTGGATGATAAGTAAGAGAAATTAAATTTTCTCTGGCGAAAAAGAACTGGACATGCAAATACAACAAATCTATAGCCCAAGCAATAAAATCAGCGCAATACTTACTGCTGCATTACTAATTCAATACTAATAGAGCTTACATGGCTGAAATTCTCATATATTTTAGTCAAGAGATAATTGGCAACGATAAATAACAAAAAAGTGTTCATCGATTCAAGAATTGGGCGATTTCTTAGTAAACTGAACCAAATATTGCATTAGCCATTGAAAATGATAGAAAAAATAGATTGACCTAAGTTAAAAATAATGTTGCAATCGCTCTCGAACAGAAATAAAAATGCCGACGTATTTTTGAAGAGAGATCTGCATTAAATTTTCTGAAAAACAAGCCCCCAATTTTAACCCCTTAGACTAAAAAACTACGTGATAGTAACAATAATTTGATCCCGACAAAACAAAGTGAAAAAATACTATGGTTAGATTACATTTAAATAATTTTAGCTCTAACTTTTTAATCAAGATTTTTGTTATCATTTTGTTTCTATAATTTATTTCTACATTATTGAAAGAAGTTATTTTAAGATGGGGGACTTTCGGTGTTGTAACAAACGATTAGCAAGCTTCGAGTGTCAATGAGCAGACAAAATCATTAGAATTACTGCTTCATACACCAGTTTCAAGCGCAATGATGCAAGATGCATTGAAATTTTTCATCAAGCGAGACAAATCCTTGTCAAGATTTTGAGATTAGAAAAAGATCTTACTTTCAAGAGTCACTGTGCTACTTGGTAATGTATAACGTAATATCAAATATAATTGAACATTACTCAGAGAGCAAAATATGCTGGATAAAAGTTGAGAGCATGAAAAGCAAAACTGCAGATTTTTTCCTGTATCTGTCTCTATCTGCTGCACTTTTTATTTGTTTTATAAAGCTATAATGTTAGATTAGTGTACAATATATGAAAGTTTAGTATGTAATAATAAAAAAAGTGTTCACTAAGGTGACTAAAGTTTGTATTCATTGCATCAGGTGATCATAACAAGCCTCTTTGTCAGCTCATAGCTCAGTGCACATTTTGCTTTTTGAAAAAAATAATAGGGCGGATGCTAGCAGTTTCTGCTCAACATACATGAAAAACTATCATACAAAAATGTGGCAAATTCGAATGATCAACTGATGAGTTTTATTATCACTTCATCAACTTTTACTTCTATTGTGTAGAGGCATAGTTATTTGTGCTATCAAAACTTTTAATGGTTTAAGAGTTTTTAGGTTTAATCAGTATATACTAGCATTTGACAAGGAGTGCACAATTTAATGTTCAATACTTCTAACCTTTGAAAATGATGTCATAAAAAGTTATGATACTACTTTTTCATTGGATAGTTGTGGTATACATCTTTCTCTTGCTTGGATACCACCTTGATAAAAAAATTAATCTGAAAGCTTGACGCATGAAAAAACAGCTTTTATATTTATACACCTTTTGATATTGCTGTTAAGTTTTAGTTTCTTTTAATTTTTGTCTTTATGCAAGTTTTTAGCTCCCTTGAAGCTATATAGCAGCACAGAAACATAGGAAAGTATGTGAATCATTTTACTTTAACTTTGCAAAAAAATCAAATTTTTCTGCCTTTAATGTCAGAAGCCATTCTGGTAGTACACCATTTGTGTTGAATATTAAGTTACTGTATCAGTTACATTTTTAGATGAATTTTTTAAGATTGCTGCAGCTTAAATTGACTAGATTTGCTTATGAGAAAGATATTAGAGATGTAAGATGTGGTCAGAAATCGCTTTTGACCACTCAAATTGTAGCTCGTAGGCTGTAGCCTATAATACATTATGTAACATACATTTCCAAGTTCTGCGCTTTTTCTTTTTCTTTTCCTCAAGTTTCCATATCCTATTTCCTTTTGTACAATCAAATTGTGAGTTTTAACAGAACTTGCTATAACAATAACTTTATGATTTACTTAAAATCCATTGGAATGAGTTTTTCAAATTTTTTGTATAATGCAAAAATAAGTTTTAATCACAAAGCCCTCATTCTAGATCTTACATAAATTTTTTCTTATGCAGGTTTTTGTTGGCCAATAAAATATCTTTGTATTTAATACAAATATAATTCTTTATTTGCCAGGGAAAATTGTGCTATTTTAGACAGTAGTATTATGATAATGGAAGTAAAATTGAGTAAATACTCCTTACCTTAGTAACTCACCAGACAATGTGATGATTTGAAAACTTTGAACAATTGGGCTGATAGACTCAAATCTTTAGTTATTTTGGCTACCACTGGAATGTTGATGCTGAACCAAGTTTGAATTTTTGGGTTTACAAAATAGTTGGCTTCAAGTCAATGGTGTATCTGAAATTGTTAAAATACTGTTACCATCATTTCAATCTTAACAATTTTTTTTTAATTTTGCACTGTACAGTTAATATTTTTCATAAAATGTGTTTCCAGTTGGCAGGTATTTTTCTACATGAATCCAAAACTGAAATATGCTGCTTCTCATACTATAGCAGTAGCACTACTTGAATGAAAAATGTAAAAGCTGGCAAATCACAACATCGAATTCAAGTGCTACATATTAAAACTTTCATAAACTTAATCTTTACCGTATCTTCTGCCAAATCTGTTGTATTTATAATTATACTGAAAAGTTCCATTAGTTGATAGAACACTTTTCACCCAGCATTTCTAACAATTCTGAACTTTGCTTTAAACTTTGAGTTGTTGATTGAGTGGTACAGAATACTAAGGAAACAAATTCTGTTGAATAGCAATTTAAAAATTTGTATCTCATGCATATTTTAAAAGTTATCTCTGTCCATCAAAAATGCAAACAAGACACTAGTTCTGCATCTAAAGCAAATCATCATTCTGACTCTACACAGTATGTTGGCTACATTAGTGGTATTTTTGACATTTTTCACTTTACAGTTTTGATCATATTAGTTTCCAAATAAAAGTCCATGGCATATTACTTTTGATGCTTTAAATATTGATTCAAAACGGCAAAATAGATAGAAGTTGGGTGGTGATGCATTTTATAAATCAGATTCATACATGCTGCATTGATGCTAATTCTGGTATATCCCACATTTTTTCTTAATGGTACAAAAGATACTTTCCATTTTTGGCTTTCCAAGGGTGATGCTAACAGATAATGTGAGAGAATTTGTACTTGAGACTATAGAATATGTGCAGCATCTCAATAGTTTATAGCATCACTTGGGTATTGCTTACAAGCACCAAACCAATGGAATGGTTGAAATGATGGTGAAAATTGTAATTACTTGCCTAAAGAAGTTTGACAGGAGTCATTACTAACTGGAAGCCAATATTAAAGACAACTCAGATGTATTTGAATATGGTCAACAGCAGTACAATTGCATCAGTTTCTTTTAAATTAATGCATGTGTAAAGTTGAACTAATCACTTGCAAGAGAAATTTAACACTAACTTTGAGCAGAGTAATTGCTATTAGACAAGTGATAAGAATTGTTAAATACTTATTCAGAATCAAAAGTGTTAAAAAATATATTGATCTAACAATCATAGAAAGGAACAAACTTAGACCTAAGTGAATTTGCTTCTAAATGCATGATATTGTTTCAACTGCATAAGAATCCAATGAAACAAAAGTAAAAGTCAAAAGCTTGAATATTTCAGTTTTAATGATATGAGAGGATTTAAATTATTGCTGCTAATGTACTTTAAAAAAGGAGAAAAGTCTTATATACAATATTTGTGATTATTTTCAGTTTGAAATCTATTTTTGCTGAAGAAAGCAGTTTTAAATTTATGCTCTGATGGTTTTTTGGAAGATTTTATTCTAAGACCATGGAATCATTTCTCTTCAGTAGTTAAGATTGAACTGAAATTTGCAATGCATCTTTTTCTGAATAGTTCAATGGTAAAAATTTTCATGGTATTGTAGTGCTTGAGATTCAGATATCCTGATTTGATGCACTTTAGCATCTCATATTCTAACATTTTTTTTAATAGCTGTGCGCTTACATGTGCCAATGTCACCAATGGAAGCATTTTCCAAGAAGCCTATCTATGATTTTTCAGGTAGTAACAATTCTAAATGAATAAGAAAATATAGCTAATCTTTTGAACCTTAAACTAGAAGGCCATGAAGCTAGACTATTTTGCAATTGATTTTTTGCTGATTTTTTGGCAGTGATAAAATTTGGGTGACCATATCTGTGGTATAAAATTTTCGAAAGCCTGAAATATAATTTTGTCAAGAATGTGAAATTTTTTAATGAAATTTTTAAAATTTACCCCTCAAAAGAGTTGGGTGCCATATCTGGCAATGATTTGGTTAGTTTACATATTTCCCTTAGAATAGTTTTTCAGTCTTCAGTGATTATTAGAGAACTAAGTAAGTGCAGATAGACCTGGACCAATCCATTCTCAGTGAGCTGTAGTATCAAGACTAACGAATCGTATCAAGTGTAAATCATAAAACCAGAACAATATAACACTGAAATACTACACGTTCAATACTTTTCCATTAATCTTAATTCATGTGTTGACGAGAGTGAATCTTGTCAACATTATCAACCTAAACTTGCACATACAAACCGAATTAAGTCAATATAATTACAAATCCCTGAAAGAATTGTAAACAAATAAACAATAAACGGCGAAACATATTAGATCCTGACATGTAGTTAAATCAGAATAACTACAAAATTTGGCCGAATAGATGTACTTTTTTTATTTTATAATACATTTTTAAAAGAAAACGATGACTTCATGACAGTCAAAGGTGACAGTTTATTGCCATGTTAAAAAAGCATATTTACCAGTTCAATACCAATAGACATGATTGTAACTTTGTCAAAAATTTGTCATGGTTAACCATTATCTTTCCAAAGGTGATTATGCAAAAAGTACTTTAGTTTGAACTGTGAATGGTCATTTTCAACTGCTTATGACAAATAAATCCATCGAATTTTAATTAACAACCATACTTACACAGATTACAGTTCAAGTCCTGAAGACAGTTAAAAAAGGTCAATAGTGTTGACTAAAGCTGATGCGAAGGGAGGTAGGGCGGGTTGTTTACTTGTAAAATGAGTAATTGCACACCAATTTTACCCGTATTTGACAGCGTACAATAAAAGTAGAAATAGAGTGGATAAATAGTGCTTTCGGGCGTCGTATGGAGGCGTAATAGTTCGCACCTACATAAGCTTGCGAATTTTTACTACGGCAGCTTTAAAATATTCCGTATAGTAATTTCGTGTCCTATTATTCTTGTGCATTCTATATCATTTTTGTTGGTTGTTTGACGAGTTTCATCGTTTCAGCTAATAAAAATGTTAAAAAAATTTTAGTCAGTGATTCTTCGGCTGTATTGCTTATTCTGGTTTATCATTCAAATTCAATGTATACGATATTAATCGAACTAGCCATGTTGAACACTACAATGAACCCCATTTCTGCTATTCTTGAAAACAGACATGTAAAAATTGATGGTCACTTTCAATTAGATTTCCTTCTTGGAATAATTTCAGTTCATTACGATATGCTATCATACCAGCACTTTGAAATCCTTAAAGTGCCTAGCATTCCACAACTTTTGATATAACATTTATACTTCAGATATAGCGCATCCCTTTAAAAAATTTCATTTTTACTTAACGAGTAACATAAAGTCTTATTCCGTCCATGTTCAGTTTCAGATTTTCAGAAAATAACTAATTACTTTGGCAGTCCTGATAAATTCATAATATCAAAGTGTACCGTTTATAAAATTCAATTAAAAGAAATATATATATATATATATATATGTAAATATAATTACTCCATATTTAAAATTCTATCCATCATACCCACCGCACTGCTCCAATAGCCTCCTCCAAACAGCACATAATGCTAGAAATAATTAAATAGAAATTTACATGAATTTTTCAGTAAATTTCAAAAGTGTCAATATTCACTTACATTGAGAATGTGATACACCTGCAAGTAGAAAAAAATTACTCAATATTAACTAAAGTATATATTTAATTCGAAATTTATAAGACATATTAAACAATTTTAGCATCCGTAAAAAGACATATTATGAGTACACAAAAAATTCAATAAAAAATCCCCAAAACATTATATATGTACATATGTATCCGAAGAACTTTGATTATGTGCATGAATTAGTAATGTAGGGAAAATGCACCAATAACATGACGCATCTATTGAAAAAGATTAATTTTCGGTCAATCAGTTTAAATGCCATTTACATTAAGAAAACACTCTCGTAATAATTGGACAAATTTGTTGAGCAGATGCTATAACAAAGCCACCAATAATATTGTGCATTCACCACCAAAAAGAATAATTCCTTAACAAAATAATCACAAGCACTCGATTTAGGCAATGAGTAATCAAAGGGAGGCAGTGTCTTTTCAGGTTATCATTATTTTAGGTAATAAATTTAACCTTAATATTCGTATCAGCATAAATTTTAAGATATCATTGAGAAGTAAAACAACAAGAGAGTCTACAAAGTCGAGTTAAGGTGAGATTGGTTAAGAAATAATGGAGGACTAATTTAGAAGAGTTTTAAACATATACATTTAATTATATTGTATATTGAAAAAAATATCGTTTTAACATTAAATCTATAGACCTAAGTTAAATTAGCATGATTGTATAGAAAATATGCTTGAGTTTTACATATATTAATGCCTTTTTTAAAATAATTTTTATGCATTTAATTTAAATGATACATATATATATATATATATATATATATATATATGATGCATAGAAAATTGGTATTACATTATATATAAGCTTCCTTTGTGTATAACCAGGCTGCTCTGGAATAATTTCATGATATCCATTGTAAAATTCAGATGAAAATCGCCCAAAGAGTTCGGACATTGCCAAATCTACCTCTGAATGCCCGTAATATGTTGCTTTGGAAAAAGTAAATAACAAACTATTATTTAAATAAATACATTGTTTCGTCTTTCTACATTGAAATACATTAGTTCCTATACTTTGTATATGTATTTGTGTTAGAATGTTTGCTTAACAAAGCATTAATAAGCCCCCCCCCTCCACACACTTTTTCTCTCGCAAACATTAGAAATAGATGTCTTTAGAACATCGTCAATTTGGAAAAAGATTTCACAAAAATAAATAGATAAATTGAGAGGGGATTTGAAATGCCAACATAAACTTAATGACTTTTCTGCTCCTAATTAATTCATTTTCTATGAAAGTTTATAATGATTTTTATCAGCAAATACAGTCAGAAAATTTATTGCTCTATTTTACATTTTAACTTAAGAAGCGAGAATAAAACCACTCATATTAAAGTCAATTTTCAATCGGATTAACTTGAATGTTTTCTTTGGTACTATATGAGTTCCGACCACTCTATATTTGCTCAACTAGTGCAAAATCAGTACATTGAAACCTTTCAAGTTGGACATATTGTATCTCCGAACACTTTAGTCTGCTGGACAACTAACAAAATGACTACTCTCCTTGCACATTGATTTTGTTCCTTGAATATTAAGATACCTTTGTTTGTTTGACAGACGATTACTTGATCATGAAATGCCCAACCTAAGAGGTTTCACTGTAATTTATGACACAGCAAGTATCTAATGGGTTATTTTTACTACTTTTTGGATCATAATGATACCACAAAGTACTAAAGCAGAAAATGCACCTGGATCGAAAATCACACCAGTTCCATCAGATGTATAGCCTGCATTGCCCGTCCATAAATCTCCGTGTACTAATGACGGTTTTGCATCAATTTCTCCTAGTATTTTTTTAACTTTATTTCTTACATCTTTCTCATATTTATATTTTGCTCCTCGTAGTTCACACTGTCTGAGCATGTGTCCTAGCCGATACTTGAACAGTTATTATGATGTAAATCAATGACATCTTTAAGATTCTTTATGTTCGCACAAACTCTACCTCATCCCAAAAATCTGGCCACGAGTTTGTCCAAGCATTCGGTTGTGGAGTTGCCCCAATAGTGTTGTCAATTTGAAACCCCCACATGCAATTACTGCTATAATTTAAGTGCATCTTTGCAAGATTCACTCCCATTTTTCTTGCCGATTTGGCAGTTTCTCTGCCGTTCATATTCAAATATTCGAACACCGCATAACTGAATGAAGACGTTTTACCGCAACATATCGGCTCAGGGACTTTTATTGTGTTAGTTTTGAACATTTCTTCCAAGCCGGTGAACTCTGCAAATAATAAAATTTTACTTTTTTTCAATTTATTGAAGTAAATCCACTATTTATGTGCAGAGGCATGCATATATATATTTATATATGCCACTAATCATATACCGATACATACATACTGACATTTTACATAAACTGAAATTAATATTTTCAATTGACACATATGCTCAAAAAACTTTGGATGTATGAATTTGCTCTTTATAAATTTTATTAGGAACGTTCAGCTTAAGATTTTCGGTCCATGTAGCTGCATCGGGCATGAAAAATTTGCTTTCCACAAATAGTATCAAATAAACAAAAAGATCATATCGAGTAAGGTTTAGTATGAGATATTCGGATTTACAAATTTATTCAGTGATCCCGATGAATTCGTTGTATCCGAAAAATCGGATATCATTATTAGAGTACCTATGTAAAAGATTTAGCATTCAGAATTAATTTGAAAATATTATTAATGAAGAAAGGTAAGAATGAAGTTGCCTTAATCAATTTAGAAATCGCGTTATAGCAGTTTAAAGATACTATTAAATGACAGGAGATTCATGTAGAATTTAGTGGTAAAATTTCTTAACAAGCCCCCAGTGTGTGGCCATACTAATTGTCAATACCTCCCACGAAACAAATAAATATCAACGAACAATAGCACAAGAGAAAAAAGGTTTTTAATTATAAATAGGTTGCATCGATAGTCATCAAGGCGACCGAATTTAAAATCGAAGAATTTGCATTGGAAAAAGACTAAAAATATGAACCAATCAAAGTTGGCAAAAATGGAATTACTCAAAAAAATATGTTAGTAAACATTTCACATAATGCATATTTAAAATTATGAATTGTACTGCGAAAGTTTTTATATTGATTTTGAGATTAAAATGAAACCACTCAAGTCGGACACTGTATTACCGTTGATTCTCTGAACATCTTAATAGATTAGAGAGCTGAAATGGCAATAAACTTTTTATAAACTATTTCATCATTTGTATATCTGGACACCTCCTCATGTTGGATATTGGAATAGTTGACGACAAAGTATCTGACTTGGGAGGTTTCGCAGTGCTTTAAAACTTTTGTGAGTAGCAACCTAACGATAAATCGCTGAGTACCTGCAAGAAGCATGTCGCCGTTAGCGCCACTAGTTGATTTGCAAAAGTAGACACGATCAGTGCTGTTTGCATCTGTAACTTTGCCAACACTGGCGCCACTTCCTCCTCCGACTCCCCCTATCCCACCAAATTTAATTACCAGATAAAAAGAAACAGAAGAGTTGCTCAATTATATCAATATCGACTGTACTAAAATAACTTGGTGATATTGTTTCGAGCAGTTTCTATCGAAGTTCGATCTTAAGTCATGCAAATGCTAGCGTGCAAATTAGATTGTAGAGGATGTAGACTTTACCATATCCCATTACTGCCAGAAAAGGAGGGCCTCCGACTTTCTTACTAATCTCAGTGCTTAAGGTAGATAGCAGGTCATTTCGCATAGTGACTCGGACAGTAAAAGCAGAAGCAGCAAGAAGACCTATTAGATGCAAGATAAAAACGCTGTAAGTAAGCATTTAATTTAACGAGGATAGCTTGGTGAACTATGCAATACGTTTTTGCTGAGATGCAGAATTGCTCACAAGTTTTGCATGTCAAAATAATCTGGAAATTTGATGCATCAATAAATTTTATATCAATGGAATAAGCCGCCTTCATATTTATAGGATTTCTATTCTGGACAACTTTGCCAGGCCACAAACAGTAAAGGAGTGTTAGGATGGCTTCCACTAGCTGTTCGTGGCATAGACATTTTTGAAAATCTGGTGGGTTGAGCTGAAGATTACTTAACAAGTGCTTTTTAGTTTCTTCTTGTTTCTTCTGTCTAAACTTGTACACGGACATCCTCATATAAGAAATCACTACCCTCTAACCTGGATAAGGGGTTCCTTCTTATATTTCAATAAATATACAAAAACAAAAGACGTTCAAGTATATTATAGAAAGAAAAAATCTAGTGATGCAAAGAAAGCACAGAAGCACCAAACAAGAGTTAAAGCTTTCCCATCATCTTTAGAAAAGTTCAACTTGTTGCTATTGATCCGAACTGATTTGAGAGTAACTCAACCTGTATCCAATAGCTATGGCCCACCATACCCCCCTACCGCCTATGACACAACTCTACACCTTGGTTAACATATGTAACCTCCAGGTAGGTATTAAAGTACTAGCCAGAAAGTATTACCATCTCTACTATCATTTTCTTCTGCAATGAAATCCAAGATGCAGCACTATCCATAACATTAAAGATTAAAAGGACTTTCTGTTAGGACTCAAGTAGATATAGTGGCACAAGTTTGAATCAAGCAACAGTTCTAAACTCTTCCAGTACTGGGACAAATACATTGCTGTGTGTTTCATAGTAAATACTCATGATTAGTACTACATTAATAGTAGTAACAGTAGTAGTCCGGATGCTCGCATAATTCAACTTAATATGTGTAGTTTATTTTGTATTATGATGTTGCTTCTGCCACTGAGCAGAAACATCACCATAATATGTGTTTCCTGTAAACTTCTCATTTTCTGCTGTAATTTTTATCTTGGTGATTTAAAATTTTGTCCTTGTTTTAGCTGTAATCTCGCCTTGTCGGCTTAACCTTGTTTTTACTAGCACGTTTTGATAACAAGTTCCTGACACTTTCCCATACAGTTGTGCCAAGCCAAAATATGGTCAAATGTGGCTAACTTCAATTACTGACATGCATCACCTGTTTTATACTCATGTGCGGCATGCACTGAAACCCTCCAAGTACTTGAGCATCTCCAAGTAGAATTGATAGATGCATCAGCAACTTAATGCAAAAAACTACTGAAAGGGACATGAATATTCAATCTCTCTTCAAGAATCTAAATGAGCTCTATGATGCTGAATGATTTCACACTATATATTGAGGTGAATATTATTTCTGCTCTGCCACAAAATTATATTTATCATGGCTGATTGCAAATCAGATTTGTCAACTCACAATATTATCAGTAACAGAATATAAATTCCATTTTGACAAATATTTTTGTAAGCAGCTGTGTTAGTCACTTGCTGATTCACTACAAAATATTACAATGAAAAATACAAATATTACTTTTTGTTCTTGCATAACTATACAAACAAAAATGTTCAATTGCTATTTACAAAACAAGATTAAAAATGATCATAACAATGCTTCAGAAGCTCTTTATATGAATGAGTTTGACAATAAAGATAGCTGCCATTGTTCTGCTTTCCTTTTCTCAAATATGAGGCATCAGCAGTCTGTAGTTTACGCCAAAATCCATAGTGCTATGAAAAGGTAGTATGTATATAAAGCATCAGAATTTAGAAAAGAAGGAGCAAATGACAGTGTTGAGGGGACAAAAGGAATAGGACATAGAGATGTAAGATTTAAGTTGCACAAAAAATGAATTCATTATCAGTAGGCATTTGGACTTACTACAATATAAATCTTTTTGCTTGGTTAATTTTTTTGCATTGCTGAAAGTATATTAAATATTCTTAGTTTCTTACATGTGCAGTTGATACACATTTCAAAAGTTTTTTTGTCTCATTTCTTGAGTGCTTTTCATTGCTGGATTTTTTGCGAGAAAAAATTAAGCTGCTGACAAGTTAAAATTTTAATCCTAATGAAAAAAGTTTTTGTTCTTAATCTTAAAAAAATCAACATCAAAAATATAGTAACTGCAGTAGAAAAATATCTAAATTAAGTGTACTGAAAAATTATTACAATGCTTTAACTTTTCAATGTGAGAAAATTGGTGCGAATACTTTGCACAGTGAGAAACAGTTATTGCTAGTCAAGTTTTAAGATCAAAATGTTGAATCATAATTTGATGAAAACAGATTACAATTTTCTCAAGGCATAGAAAGTTTTAATAGTTACTGCTAATTAAAAAATAATGCGTACTTTTTCCAGTTGAAATCGTTTTCACCAATTTAGGAGATTGTCAAGGATTTTTGCAAGAATATGATTATTTTTCCGCCTTTTTTGGGAAATATTATTATGTGGGATATACGGTTGCGCCCTTATTTATCCTTGAGGCAATGAAGCACGTAATTATATTAATGGCGATTAGCTAACTTACTCGATCATCAACGAACTGAAATCTTATAAGCACTAAAAGCAAGGAGATATGGGCAAGCAACACGGATCACTTGCGCGTGCTGGTAAAGTTAAGGGGCAGACTCCTAAGGTATGTTTTTTATTGCCTTTTCGATGAGTAATTGCATAATTATGTTCCGAACATAGTTTTCTGGTTTTTTCAATTACTAGTTTCGTTAATTTCATCGATTTCACACTTATTGAAATACTATCGGATTTAAAATTTTCCAGCGCAATACTTTTTAGCACCTAAAGATTTGATAGTTTCATTGGATGTGGCAATGCCTCTATATTCTGTAGATGGATATCAGATTCTCTGTGCTCACACATCCCAATTTCCTTAATTAATTGTTAGTTCACTGAGGTTAATTTACTTTTATTGTCGCTTTATCTCGAGTAAGTATTCGATATAGACCCCTAAACTCTCTTGCTCAGAATTTTCCGTATTTCAATATTTGGTCAATAATTCCAATTTACCATTTGATTTCAACTAAATTCCCTCTTAAATCCAGAAATATTTTTTCTGTTATTTCTCGAAAGAATGAACAATTATCTTTAGATGACTGGAACATAATCTAGTCTATCACAAAAAATAAGATTCTTACTTGACAAAATTCGATATTTCACTCTGAAGATCAACCACTCCTGAAATTCAGGCCATGCATGATGAGGAAAACTTGAAATACTATATGATTCAAATCATTAACCGAAAGTGTAAAAAATTGTAATGATAAAATATTTCCTTGAATTTACCTCTTTCACTTTCAGTGTTTTAAAGAATTATAACATCATAATTAAGACTAAAAACAGCTCTTAAGAATATTCGTTACGTACAGTGAATATAAGGCAGTTTTTTAAAGAGAGTTTATGTCGAAATATTTCTAAGCCTAATCAAAATAAAAAAACAACAGGATCCTATATTTTTCAGAGTTTTTTTAGTAAAGTTTATGGAGATTTTGTATTGATTTCTGTAATTATGATAATAGAAATTCGAAGAGGGCATATTACCCATCCCTAAAATTTTATTAAGTTTTATTAAATTTTGAGTGTTTTTTAGTAGCAGCCAACTATTAACAACTTTAAATTATAGGTAGGCTGATGCATGCTAACTCATTTAAGAATTTTTCAAATTTTTTTCTATTTTTTAGAACATCCATTTTTACTCGTAATAGTTGATAGCTTATCCACCTTGACCCCGGATTTTGGTTCCTAAACGAAAGTTCAGGATAAATTTTGTGCATATTTTGTGAAAATAATAGCTTCTTGTATATATTTCCATATCAGTGACCTTTCGTTCGAGTTCTAGATCCGGGGACAGCATAGACATCTAATTATTCATATTAAAATAATTTTTTTAATTTTCTATTCGATGCCGTCATGCATATAGGTCAAATTGTTTTTTTTAGAAATCCATTTTAATAAGTCATTCCATTTCTTCAATCTGAGGAATTTTTTTCAAGAATTTTTCTAAACTGTGGATGTGCTGTTAGCAATAAATTTGCCCTATCTATCTGCATTCAGTGTTAGTGCAAATTCTATATCAGTCCTCGAAACATATGTCAGTCTAATTTGTCAGCTGAAATTGTACAAAGTTTCTCCGATTAGCTCATGAAGTTTTGATTCAACTGATTAATATATTTTTTATATGGCTATCTCGCACACTTTACTATTTCAACATTGTATCCTAACTTTGTGTTGAATGCAATGTTGTCAGAAAAAAAATTCGGACTAATTAAATTTCTTTGATGCACTGAAAATCTTGACTATTTTGTAAAATTGGAAGCTGAACTTGGCAAAAATTACTTTTTCGTTTCCATTATAAGTAAAAATACGTTGAAAGCAAATTTGTTACATTCAAGTATACTGTATTATATCGTTGTGAAATGAGTATATTTTTGTTTGTACAGGTAGACAAGCAAGAGAAGAAAAAAGACCCTAGAGGACGTGCTAAAAAGCGGTTACAATATAACAGACGGTTTGTTAATGTTGTAACAGGATTTGGTGGGAAAAAGCTAGGACCGAATTCTAACGCAGCAAAAGCTTAATTTTTCAAAAGTCAGTAAATGATGCATTGACTTACTTTGAATTTTTTGTTCTTCTGTTAATTACAAAAAGCTGCTTTTTAAAGTTTCCCTTTGAATCCAATAAAAGCCAAATTGGTTGATTGAAGGTTTAGTGTTTGTGAGCAATCTATAATAATTCGAAGCAAGAGCAAATGCCTCAGAAATGTTTATCATTGAAAATTCCATTACAGATCTTGAGAAGTATTGTAAACCTTTCAGCTATATTTTATGGCCTTTGAAGTGTGATTACGGCAAGAATAATATAAGGTACTTTAGTTATTGAAAAAAGATAGAATTTTAAAACTAATATTTTATGGGGTAAAGGTGTAGTATATTTAGCTGAACTTTTTACAAATTGTTCTGAGCATGACCTTTCATTATAAATGAACTTATGAGCTAAATAGTCGAATTTGAGCTTTCAATGCCCTTTCATATTCTCAGTCATAAATCCATCTTTATGTTCTAAAACTGTCAAAATAATGTAGCAACTGACGCTGGTGACTTTTGCTATTTATCACTGTTTTCATATTATATTACACCGTTTAACATGATCCGTTAATGTACTACATAACACTGAATTTAATCATCAAAATATGAAGTTTCGAGGAGTAAAATAATAAAGTACATGAATAGCACTAGCAGTAGGTACAGCCCTTTAACAATAGTGTTCTTCGCACAAAGTGCTAAACAACGATGATGCATAAAAAACCATAGAAATTTGAGATATGTCAAAAATATTGAAGAGAAATGCTTATTGTATGGACAACAGAGGATGGCTAAAGATGCGTCTTGCTACATTTTTATTGATTAAGTTCAGTTGAATGACTTTTTGCAATTTTGCATATCCAGAAAAAGTAATTTTCAATAAAATTTAAATCATTGTACAGCATTCTATTTACAAATTCCAAACTCTTAAAGAAAATCCATACTCCGATACAACAAACATTAAATTTCAAATGAATCGAAATAGATTAAAAGACGAAGTGCATTTATTTCACTAGAGAACTTTTCTTAATAAATGCTATAGTAAAGACATTTCCACTTCAAAAAGTTTCTGCTTTAATTGGACCTGGTAGTTCAATAATCTACAAAATCTAAAGGTGCATTTAGATGGGTCTAGTTATAGTAAATCTCTGTTCATTTGTGCAATTTAAAAAAGTTCCTAACAAAAGTTTTGGACAAATGAAAATGATAATCATACATCTATACGTTAGTAGATTTATATATGCATACATATAAAATAAAGTTTGGATATAACAAAGTTAATTTTCGAATTTCAATGAAACAAATATTTATTGTTCCATATTGGGTCCAAATTAAGCTTCAGATTTCTGGATGTTGTAAATTACTACATCTGACCAAACAGATTCAATATGCTCGAAGTTTACTGTAAGCACTCTATGCCATTGTAAATGTGCATTTTTGCGATATCAAATTCTTCATCACAGTTGAAAAACAAATGATAGAAAAATGGTGCAATACTAAGATGGTTGCATCAAGCAAACATATGCAACTCATGCATGAAATACCTCTTGACATCAGATCATGGACACAAAGTTTGAAAGTTTACCAAGTCTAGTGCAAAGTAAAAAAGGAGCAACGGGATATAATGCAGTTTCTGATATAATAAATTTCAAAAATTTAAAATAACAGAAGGGGCAGGAGTAATACTGAGCAAAGAATTGATCTATAAACTTAAATTTTCTAGAACAAGATTGAATGATAAACTCATTTCAATTTATCCTCCCAAAAGCTATTAAAATGGTAGATATGCACGGTAAAAAATCTAGATGGCTGTCCCCAGTATATCTCAAACGAATGGTCATTGTAAGTTATGGTAATATACACGAAGAACTTTTCTGTGCAAATAAATATCAGCAAAATTTTGTGCATAATTCTGGGTTATACGTAGATGAGCTAAACAGGTCAGTATCAATATTGAATTTGTCATAAAATTGTCGAGTGCACATTTATTCAGCTTTTTGTAGGCATTATCAGTGGCCCTGCGAATGAATCAGGGCTACCAATATCAACCACTAGGGAATTACTGAATGTCAACAAAAAAATGATTTTAGAACACAAATAATTCTATAAAACAAAAGAACTATTCTTTGACAATATGATTCATAATGTATGATGTGTTCATCGAGTTCTAAGCCAATTTTAACTGGCAGTACCGGAGATAACTCCGATTAATATCAGGTATACGCAATTTCATTAATGGCAACTAGACCTTTCAAACAGCCAAGATTATTTGATTCGCATCTTCAGCTGTATCGCAATGAATGATAATTTGCGTTCTGTTATTAAAAGTATCATATTCATTTTCAATTGCTTCATTATATCCAGTGCCTTCAATATTCCTTACATTATTCTCCTTACGTAATTGCACGCCTACTCTTAAAAAATCTTCTTCGCCTAATACATATAAACCAGATCGAACTGGGTTGTCGGTTGGGTTTTCAATGTCACTATTTCCATACATACGACATGAAATCCGATTATGAGAATCCGATTTACAAATAGAGCATCGAGATATTCTTTTCGGCTTTATTGTTTTTATCGAACATCGGCTTTTGTACCGGTTTGTCCGTTTTTTACTATTGTTGCCAATTAGCAATCCGTCTTGAATGTATGTGGGTGGAATTTTCATATCGCCATTTGAAATAATATGCTCATAGAGAGGCAGTTCTACACTAGCATTACCATAAGCAAAGGCATAAGTTTCTAATTTATAGCAAGAATCGACAAGATTATGCATAGGAAAGTATTCCGAAGTATTCAAAGCAGCAATACAAGCTATGATATGACGACACGGTACACCGAATTGGTCACAAGTAGAGCACGTACAAGTTGCTGATTTTTTATTCAGCTCATCAATTTTGAATTGGATTTTTCGTAGTTTGTGTGAATCTGACAAGTGGTTAACAAAGCATGTCGTGGTAACACCGTTGGTAACATCGCTTTTCTGGACTCTATATTCATTTTTCATCTTTTCTTGTTCCGAAATCAGATCAAATGCAAAAGGAGTTATTGTTCTATTTTCTGCTAGCCATTTCTGTACATTATCTTTTCTATCATACACTTGTTTCAAAAATACTTCAGCACAAGTTTGAATTGCAAGAAAAGGCGTATTCTTTTGTAAAGAAGCATAATTTTCGCTCTCCATTTTTTTAGTAGTCTGCCAATCATATAACCTCGAAGTATTTGATTGGCCGAATTCTTTACAAGTATGTTTTCTATTGGCTCCGATCACCCAATAAACTGGGTCAATTTCTGATAAATACTCTCGAACACCCATGTACTTCTCATCGAGCTTCAATAAATTACTTTCGTATTCATATAAAAATTCGCTTTTATGAATGTTCCATAATAGCAAGCCAATTTGTGCATCATTTTCATTGAGTTTGAAAGTGTCTATGACACTCTGTATAAGATGACGCGTACAGTGCTTTAAATTTAACGGATAACCATACGAATTACATAGAAAATTAGATGCAGTGAAACAATATCCTCGGTCAACAAATAGAGGAACATTTTTAAAATCGATTCCGCTTGCAATGCAAAATTTAAGAAACCACAAATTATTTTCCTCTGATTCCTTAGACACTATTCCAAAGGCAAGCAGTACATTCTGTCCATTCCCATCTCTTCCAACGAGATAAAGACTAGCACCATTATATCGATCATGTACCATTGGCGCGCCATAAAAGCAAAGAATGCGTTGATTTGAATTTTGAGAACGAGTTAATACGCCGCAGGACATGAAACACCGAAAAAACCTTCCCTTTTCATCTTTTTGTAGTGCAACTATGCTATATGGGTTGAGCTCTCGAAATTTCTTAAGAAATGATTCAATTTTTTTAAATGATTCGTGATAATCCCCTTGATGTTCAATAAGAATTCTATCTTTTGCGTTGTAAACTGTTGATTTGCATGCACCAAAACTTGAAGAGTGAAGTGATTCTGATAGTTTCAGTAGGCGGCTAATCTTCGAAGCAGGATCAGCAAGAACAGCATTTCTGAAATTTTTTAGCAGCATTAGCTGTCGTCTCGATACTTTAGGTATTGTGCTAATACATTGGTCATTATGAAAATCGTGTACATGCGTCACCTGAAAAATAGAGGAGGACTTTGGAGTTTTTCGCGACATTTTTACTTCCCATTTGCAGTTAGAACTTGAGCATTTGAAAACTTTGTAGACACCTGAAGTTTTCGATACAACTGTAGATTTTCCTTGATTAAAATTGTAATCCATAAGAAACTGCGTGGCTTTAGCCCCAGAATCAAATTTTTGAGATGCATGTATTGAGTCAAAACCGTGTACGGTGATAAGATCAATTTTATTTTCCATAAATCACCTGAATGCAACACAGGATAATAATACGAAATATCCCATGCTCATTAAACACTTCTGATTGAATAAACTTACATAGTTAATAAAACTAATAGAAGCAAGTATTAGGTAAGTAAATAAAAATGCATACAAATGATTTCAATTTTAGAAAATATTTTGAAATATGAATATTTAACGAAAAAATAAACTCAAAAGCTGAAAGGTCATCAAAAGCATGTGTTTAAATATTTATAGTCCTTTCAAATCCTCTATCACTAGCATAGTATTTAATGTTTTAAATTTCTGCAAAATTTAAAATTTCAATAATGTATTGACATTCTTATGTCAAGTTCACTAAAAAATATCCAAAAGGTATCATTACTTCCAATAATCATTTGAAATAAGAACAGAGTAAAGACAATAGTTTTCCCATTGACTGAAAAATTCTAAACATGGAGAGTGACTCGACGTAGTATCAGCATCAAATCGACGAACGATTCTAAGATCGACATCGATCTAATGAATTCAGTGAGTGCAGCAACACAAATCTAATTGCTGGACATAAAATTTTCTTAGTTTCGTGATTTATTGACTTGCATAATAAAATTATCAAGATATCTACAATACGGCATTTAAGAAAATTATTGTTTAATAATTCCTTAAACTAATAAATTCTGAAGATACATCACACAGCGAGTAAATGACTGTTAAATATGAAAGTAGAACTAGCAAGATAAATTTCAGTTTAAAAGACGCCAGTAGTTGTTACTGTAGCGGAATCAACGTACCTAAGAAAAATAGCCGTCAATAGACTATCGATGCTCTTGTGGCTTGGATGAAAAAACTGCTTATGTTCTAAGGCAGTCGACAAGTATTATTATATATATTGAACTTATTGCTGAGAATTGTACAGGCTTAGAACATTTAGTTTTGCTTAGCGAAAAAAATAGAAGAACGTAATGCTATTTTTAAGTACTTCACGATTTGATGATATAGTGCTGCACAGTTCACCACGGATAAAAAAATCACTATAATAGATCCATTAAAGTTTTCGGGCATATTAAATGTTAAGAAGCACATACTTCAATATTTGCTTGAACAGGAGATATTCATTTAATCGATATCTGCAACCTTCAAAAACAAAACCACTTAATATTCTGCATGTGGAAGCACATCATTAACATTTTCGTTAAAAATGCCATTGCTGAGGTGATGTTGGTAAACTACTTTTCCATCAGAACAACCTCAATAGAATTGCGTATGAACATTCTCTCTTCACCTTCAAACTTACAGAGCCAAAAGACACAATGAAAATAGTCATATTCATCAAAATGAAAAGGTTCTTGCTATCAAAGTATTAAGGCAGCTTTCTTAGCATACAAACATGATTCTATATGGATAGTTATTACAGATGGGTGCATGATTGATGCAGGAGTGGATAAAAGAGTCAGATCTTGAATATAGCAGCTGTACTGGCGTATGCTCTCATCATTTGCACTGCTTGAAAATTTTAAGATACTTAAAAAAGGATGAAATTTTTGATTGCACTTAATATTTTTACACGTCAGTCAGTTTCTTATCTTGGCATCTACTGCTAATATCCACATCAAGATTCAGATTATGACCAGAAGATCATTATCTATAGAAAGCTTCTCAGTGTAGTTAAGATGGTCATTCCACTGGGTAGTAAACGTAAGGGACATTATATCCTCTCTTATAGCCGTTAGCAGCACATCGGAATGTACATCCTCTGAAGAAGAATGAAGGTCTATATTGGGAACAGAGGTGTAAGAGAGAGTTACTTACAGTATATTGCAAAAACTACAGTTATTCTTTAGATTTGCACATTCTACATTGTTCTACATTATATGTTCTATGTTCTATATTGTTCTGTGATGTTCTGCAAATCAATCAATGCAAATTTAAGTTCTATTTCTATGTATGATGTTCCACAATCTAACCAATGAGAATGTATCTAGTCATCAAGTTTAAGCTAGTCTTAAATAATTCTTTTATGTCTTATATTTATGCTTTTGCTCATTAGTGAAATTACAAGGTAATAGATTTACTATACTTTATATCTTATGTTTCTTTTTACTATTGCTGCTTGTCCGTCTCCATTGTTTTGCCAACTTTCCTTTATCTATCCTTTCTTGTTTTTCTAACTTCCTCTTTCCTTGCAAGTTATAACGCATAACTTGAAAGTTTTTTAGGTTCAGGAATTTACCATTAGTTGTGAAAGATGAGGAAGTATTGAGAGTCACGCACATAATAATATTCTCTATAGGAAAGTAGATATTTACATTAGTAGAACTGAATGGGGACATTGTGCTGTCATTGGACAATGAAATTTCCTACATGACACTTTGATGTAGTGTGGCCTTAAGCTTTGCAGGAAGCACAGTACTTTTAAAAGATCAGCTATGTAATTGGCTAGAAAATGTGTAGTATTCATCTTATAACTGAAGCAGACATCTCCAGTGCCAAATGACTGAGGATATGAATTGACTTGATTTGTACTCAACACACCTGTTATAACTTGAAACCTGCTTATTGTTAGTAAAAAAACTTATCCATTTTGGATTTCTGGCAGATTTATTTTAGTACTGTTAATATCAACTAGATTTTGGATGGACATTGTGAGAAGATGGTTTTGTTGAATGGTATTTTATGTGACAAATTTGATGAGCTCAAAAACACTTTCATGACATTTGGTAACATTATTGTAAACCTTTTGTAAAGAAAAATAATATGTTGCAAAAAGTGCCTAAATAGCTTTAATATAGATACTGTTTGGAATAACCTTCAAAAATGTGTTGATAGCATTTGACTACCTTTAATTTTGGCCAGGATGACCAATTTACCACAAACAAATCCAGGATCTACAAAAACTAAAAACGTTGTTCTTTGATGTAGCATTAAAATTTTTTCCCAGTTCCATTACAGACTTAAGGCCTGGAGACTGAACAAACCTTCAAAGAAAGAGGGTTAATGCTCTTTGTTGATAAAGTAGAGAACTTGAATAAAATATTATCCTTATGGTCTACACAAAGGAAAACCAACAGTAAATGGTTCTCCTGGAAAATTCAAGATGCAGACATGGATGACAAGAGGAAGATTAATCCCTGCTAAAAAATGCATGACTGCAAGGAAGTACAATAAATCAAGTTACTGACCAAGCAATTAAAACACTATATAAAGATAGCACTGATTTCAGTTTCTGGAATATGTCCAGTGCCAACATGTCTGTAAGGTTGCATTAAATATTAGCTGCTCCTTGGTTGATGGTAAATATAATGATTCACAACCATCTTCAGGTATTAAAACGCAATAAAACTGAACATTGTAAGGATACTTGTAAGTTACCAACTCATGAAATGAGGCAGTTGATATATATCTTGTATAGTTCACTATAACATGATTGAAATACTTTAAAGAAAAGATTGCAAGCTTTGATTGCAAAGGCATTGGTGAGTATGTTCCTTGTAAATAAGACCCCACAAAAGGTACAGAATGTCTAACAAACTAAATGCACTGAAGGTAATAACAGCACCTGCTGACACAAACTAGGATCACATAAAATGAGATCTATAGATTCATGAGATTGAGCACTCGGTTGAATAATTGGTTGAGGATAAGATCTACATGGCAGAATATTATGTTGGGATATGGGTTGTAAAATGAATGTGGCTTCCTGCCATTGTTTCAGCTGGCAAATAATTCCTAATCAATAATAAAGTTTTCTACAACTAACTAAGCTTTAACAATCTACTAATGGTCTAATTGAGTATGAGATAATAATTGTGCATTATAATAGAACATAACCAAGGCAATGCACACAAAAGAGCAAACACAACAGTGTTGACAGAGCAAGGCAAAAAAACAAGACAAGCATGCACATTGATAGGCAAGCAAACAATAATGGCATGAAAGTAATAAACTACCAAGAGTGCATTCTGCAAATAGCAACTGAATACTGCCAACAGCAGCACTTTACAAAGAGCTGAGCTTGTTGCAAAACAAAACTAAGTGAATTGGTGTCAATAATTGTTTAGGTTGCAAAACTATAAAACAATTAATAGCACTAGTTTGGCCAAATAGGATTTTGTTCAAGATCATGGAGACAAAATAGATCTTTCAATCAAATGGAATTCAGAATAGTAGGTATATATGCATTATTTTGCATAGTATCATTTAGAGTGTATTTTTGTCTGCATATTTTGACAATAATCACTTGGTTGTTTACTGTCCATTGTAGATATAAACGAAAAAAGGACTTAAGTGGTATGCCATTACAAATTGTCTAAAAGAGTGCTTAATTATAAGGGCTTGGTAGATTACAATTCATTGGCAAAGATGATAAAAAGTGGAATGAAGTGAGGCTCTCTACTAAAGTCAGGAAAAAAAAGTAAACCAGAAGAAAAACCACCAGGAGCAATAACTTTATGAATTTTTAGGCATTTTATCCTTAATGTAAATTGGGCATTGTTTTTTTGACACAAAAATATAACTTGCAGCAGGAGAAGAATATACCAATGTATCTTATACAATAGGTTTACATCTAATGGGTTGGGAATAAGTCGTCAGAATATAACTCTTAATTTGAAATTACTGAATTAGAAAAAAATGCACAATGCTTCTAGTATATGTAAAACTCTGGTACAAAGCATTTTTTCCAATATTTTGAGGCATTTGTTTTTGGTGTGCTGAAATAAGTCAAGGCTTTAAATGTTGTAAAAGCTCTAAATTCTTTTACTAGTAATCTCTAGTATGACCAATATACCACTAAAATTTTTCGAAATAGTTTCCATGCAACAAGAGCCTGTAAAAATAAAGTGTAGAGATCAAGTACAAAGATATGCAATTTGTTAATGCAAGCAATGTACTTAAATTCTTCCAAAAAAAGTTATTTTTCTAGCTTAAGTTTAATAGTGGTGCCTATCAAGTTAGTGTGAAAGTTTAAGTTACAAGTTAAAAATAAATATAGACAGCATAACTGTCCATTTCAAGGACTAATGTAGTAGATACACTTATTTCTTGAAACAAATGTCTTTTCTGTAGGATTATGCTACAAATATTTAGAGTGGGCCAGTCTCTAAATATATTAGACACAGTTGCTTAGTCTAATGGTGTGTATACTTGAATTGGTGCATTTTAGTTTAAGGATCTAACAACAACACAAAATTCCATACTTCTTAACTTTTGCACATTTAATCAAAGCAACATTCCACCTTCAAGGCTGCAACTAGACTTACAAGAAAAATTGGTTCATATAGTTGTCAGGATATCTACCGTATCCCCAGATACTAGGATCCCTACAGCCCCCCTACCTCTTGGGAGTTGATGGTTTAACAGTACAAAAATCGATCAGTAACATTAAGCTCTTGGGTTCAAATTCCCATGCTTCCAAGTACTATCATACTTAGCTATACATTTACCCAAGAGTTCTAATAATGGTGATTTTAAAAAATAAATCTCTAAAAATTGGCATAGCAATATTAATTCCAGGAAGAAGATATTAATCTTTACGTGTTTATAAAACAAAGGACTTGTGAAAAGCACTGATACTTGTTAATGCACACTACAACCACAAAATAAAAAATTTGCAAACAAAAAAGTGATTAAAGAATGTGGACTAGAGAGATATAAAAAAAGCATTTTAATGGGAGCAATTAAATTCATAAATCAGTAAGCATGAGAAAAAGATACGACAAAAAAGCTGAATACAAATTGAAAAAAATTAACAGTATTGTGCAGACACTATACAGGTAACAAGGCAACAGAAAAAGTCAAAAAGAAAAAGACAGCACCTGAAACAAATATTTATAGAGAAGGAAAGAGCATACTGCTACCAAAGTGCTTGGCTCATAAACTGCTCAGAGAAAGATAAAAGAAAAAAAGGTACGGCAGTACTAGAACTGCAATAATGATACAAAATAATGATAGGAAAGAAGTTTAATTAGTGCAATAAGAAAGGCAATATCTGAAACAGGTATATTTATTTGCTAGGTGAATGTAAGAAAAACAAAGCTACTCGAGTCTACAAACTAGAGAATGCATTGCTGCAGATTTGGCATGCATCCGTTAAATGAATAGCAAAAAGGTAACAATGATAATCAAGATAGTGAAACCATAAAACAAGGTTCTATATGTTTGCTCTCAAAGATATATTTATACTTTAAATGTCCTGCTGAATTTGATTTAATTGATGCAACTTTGCCATAAGTTGCATAGAATCAGATTTGGAGTTTTGTATTGAAGAAGAATGCTTCAAATTTGTGTAGTTAGAATTGTAGGTAAAATTTATGAAAGAGAACTATAGACTTAAATTAGTACCTAAAAGGTAGAAATGCTGCTGGAACTCAACTTAAGTAACGAATAACAATCTCAAGTGAGGAATGGTAACAGTGGCTACATATATATTGATAGGAATACCATCTCAGAAAGCTTTGCTCTCAGGCTTTGGTACTATTGGATTTCCTCTTTTTTTGTATAACAAATATATCTGCTTCTTGGCTTTACCATTTTTTCTCTTAGCCTTGTCTTATTCATTTCATCACAATCTTGCTTTTTCCGATAGTCCTTGTATTGCTGCATCTATCTATTCTTCTTTTTTAGCAGTTCTGCCATGACTGAATCTGAGACTTAAAAGATTAGCCTTGAACAGATCCATGTTTTCTGGTACAATTTCATATTCAAGAAGATTTTATGTATTGCCTTCATGTAGAGTATAAAGTATCATTACATTTCAGTGCCATTATTTTAGCTCAATTAGAAATGCTAGTATCTGAAGGAATATAACTTTAAATAAATTCAATGACTAGCCAGTGTTTTTTTCATGAAAACAAATTTTCCCCATCTATATTATGTTCATCTTTGATGTATAAATTACTGCATGTACTATTCAGAAATGACTTTTTTATTGTGCACCCATTTAGTTTTTAATCAAGAAACTTTTTGTACTCAAATGCAAGATATTTTGAACTATGCTAAATACATCAAAGATGTTCTTAATGGCTGACATTGTGCACTTATGTAGCTATTGGTTTCAGAATTTTTTGTTACCTACAATGAAGCTTAAAACACTTTTTGCAAGGTTTCTAATTTGTTCATGTCATAAATTTTCTATGCCATTTTTAATTGTTTTTCTCCAGGTCAACAGATAATTGAATGAATTGGAGTAAACAGCATGGAAATGTCATTTAGGAGAATTTGTACTTGGTATATATTGAGCAACTAAATAAATAATTACAAACTCTTTACATGCACTTGATGTTTGATTTGAATAGCATTTGTTAAGTGCATCACGGCTGTATGTTAGGAATGAATATATTAAAGACTATGCATATAACCAATAACAAACATCACCAGAAACCCAAAGAAGACACAAAGCCAATAATGTA
>JAULBW010065187.1:0-46688 GCA_032358265.1 Vaucheria bursata
GATCTTTAGTAGCGAAGCGGTTGATCCAAAGAATCCAGAGCAAAAAAATAAAACTATAGATGATAAAGGTGAAGGTATACGTATGGTTAAAATCCAGATAGGCCGGGGCTTTGAGCGAAAGCAAGGCCAAGCCGACCACACGCAGAATATTTAAAAGGTGAATGGCAATGATGCCGCTGGGGACAAACCACCATTTGTGTTTCTGTTGACCGGGATAAGCAATGATAAACACGGCGAAAAGTCCGAATAAAGTAATGGCATTACAATTAGAACCCACCCAAACCCCGTTAGAGCCATCGATGCCCACCACTTGCATATCGCGGTCTTGGAGCACTTTAAAGGTTTTGTAGCCTATGGACTGCAATGCAAAATCGGCTCCTTCAATGATTTTTCCAATAAATTTTTGATCGTAATAGGTGTATTTTTTTACGACAAATTGATAGATAAGGTAAAGCGTCAAATAAGCACTACCGGAAATTAGAATAAACTTAGAAAATGCGGTAGAGGGGAGTTTCGCGCGCATGCGAAGCAAATTAAATGCTTTTTTGCTTTCTGGCCGAATGTAGTTTTTTTGCGCCATATAAAGCGCCTGCAGCAATCAAAAACGAAATGCCACCGTCAATAGGCACGCAGGGAGGCGGCCAACACGCAGGACCTGTGGTCACTGGAGGAGCAGGAGCTGAAAATGCGCTTAAACTACTTAAGCACAACAATGCAATAACTAATGTTGTTTTTACTACTTTCATTACGAAGGGTAAATATACAAAAAATGCCTGATTGCCCAAGGAAGCACATAAAACTTTATATTTGTTAACTATTCTTTATTGTGGCTAAACTCGGTATTACTGGTAAATCTCAAAGTATCATTTCGACTAAGGACTTTGGAATGATTTTACGGATCATTAAAGCCAATTGGTGGATTCCATTGATTATTGTACCGATTTTCTATCTCATTGCAACTTTTTATGTGTACCGATTAACTACTATCTATAATGCAAGTACGGAGTTTTTAATCAAGTCGGATGACGCCTATTATAAAGGCAATGTCTTGAGTGCTGAGACGTTTTTGGGGAGTAGTTACATGGACAATAGTAACGAGACCCGCATTATTCAATCTTATGATTTGACGAGCCGAGTGGTCAAGAAATTACTGCCCAGAATTCAGGTGTCCTATTATATCGTAGGTAAAGTTAGAACCACTGAGCAGTTTGTAGGTATGCCCTTTACGGTGAATGTGATTTCCATTAATCCAAATTTTTACGAGCAAACCTTCGATTTTCATGTCATCGATCTGAATCGATATAAAATCGAATATCAAATTGATGGTAAAAAGCAGGAAAAAGAGGGGCAATTTGGAAAAGACCTTACGGATTTAGATTTGAAAATTCGCATTGACTGGGCTAGTGACTATGGGGCTAAAGCGAAAGAGATCTTAGGTGATATTTTCTATCAATTTATAGTGCACAGCGAAGAGCGTTTAATTGCTGAAATTCGAAGTAATATTACTGTGAGTAATCCTGAATTCACACAGATTTTAAAGGTTGAACTCAAAGATGTGATTCCAGATCGGGCCATCTTAATTTTAGATACACTTAATGCCGTATATGCTGAAAACAAGTTAGCCTCCAAATACGAATTGAATGACCGAACTGTAAGCTATATCGATAGACAACTAAACGAAATTAGTTTTAGTCTCAAAAGTATTGAAGACACCATGCAGGCATACAAAGAAAAAGAGTCTATCATTGATTTAGCGTGGCAACAAGATGATTTTCTTAAAAAAATTAGCACTTACGACGGCGAACGCTCACAATTGCAATTGCAAATCAGTGCATTAGACGACTTAGAGAAATACATCATTGAAGATAAAGATCCTCAGTTTTTACCGCCGAATATTTTTGTGTTCGAAAAAGGAGGATTTATGAATAAAGCCGTTCAAGATTTATATTCTCAGCAACTAGAATTAAACAGAATGGCTGGGATGGCCAAAGAATCTAACCCAGATGTCTTGGTATTAAAAGATGGAATCAGAAAGATCAAGCGCGATCTATTAGTATATATAAGCAATACGCGAAAAGCCACAACGCAGCAAATTGGCAGTCTAAATCAGGAAATCGCATCCTATGTTAGAGAGGCAAAGATGATTCCTTCTAAGCAACGTGATGTCTTGAATATCCAGAGAAAAGCGAGTGTGTCAGAAGAATTATATAGTTTTTTATTGGAAAAAAAAGCCAGTACAAAAATAGCGCGTGCCAGTATAGTGCCCGATGTAAAAATTATTGAGGCGCCGAGATACAATGGGATTGATTCTCCTGATAAAGATAAGATTCAAAAACAAGTGTTGAGTTTTGGTTTTGTTTTGTCTATCATTCTGATATTCATGAGGACTCTTTTTTACACTACCATCAAAACCGTAGATCACCTCAAAGATTTGACCGATTTACCTTTGATAGGGGTTTTACCGAGAGAAAAAGGAGAAGCCACGGAAGGTATAATTGTCGATACAAATCCGAACTCGTACATCGCCGAGGCTTTTCGGAATTTCAGAACCAATTTGCAGTATGCGAATGTGGATAGTGAAGCCAAAACTTTTTTGATCACTTCTTTTTTACCAGGTGAGGGCAAGACCTTCACAAGTGTAAACCTTGCTGCCATGTTAGCGAAGTCTGGAAAACGCACGGTGGTGATAGAATTAGATTTGCACAAACCCAGAATCTACAAACGTTTTGGTTTTCCAACACAAACAATTGGGCTCACCACTTGTGTGAATGGTGAAAGTACGTTCGAAGAAATTGTAATACCTACGAGAATTGAGAATTTGTTCTGTATTTTTTCTGGGCCAATTCCTCCAAATCCTTCTGATTACGTACTTTCTGTTAAAATGAAGGAGATCATCAATCGCGCCAAAAGGGAATTTGACTACGTGATTATCGATTCGCCACCTGCTGGTTTATTGTCTGACTCGGTTTATTTAATTCAGTATGTAGACTCGTCAGTTTTTGTGTTAAACACGAAATCGAGTTCAAAAAAGGTTATTACGTTTGTTGAGGAATTAATTGCCTCAAATAATCTTAAAAATGTATTATTGCTTTTAAACGGCGTAGAGCGCCCAAAACGGAAATATTATTACTCGGGTTATGGTTATAGCTATGGTTACGGCTATGGTTATGGATTTGGAAAAGGCCAGAATTACCGCAATTAAAATCCGCTAGGATACTTGCAATTTTGTTTAAAATGAGTAGTTTTGTTACTCAATCATGATAGAAACACTAATTTCTTCAAAAACACGCATTAAACTTTTGCTCAAGTTCTTTTTGAACAGCAAGAACACCGCCTATTTGCGCAATTTGGAAGAGGAATTTGGAGAATCAACCAATGCCATTCGCCTAGAATTGAACAAATTCGAAAAAGCAGGTTTTTTAGAGTCGAGCTCTGAGGGCAATAAAAAAATCTTTTCGGTTAATACCAAGCATCCAATTTATAAGGACATCAATAGTATTGTATTAAAGATGACGGGCCTGGAATATGTTGTGGACTACGTCGTACAACGAATCGGTGATCTCGATGCCGTTTATTTGGTGGGCAATTTATGTCGTGGACAAGAAACCAATATGATAGATTTGGTTTTAGTAGGTGATAATTTAAACAAGAGTTTTTTAATTGAACAAATAGAAAAAGCAGAGAAAAAATTAAACAAAAAAATTCGCTATGTGCATTATAGCAAAGCGGAATTTAGTGTTGGGAAGATAGAGGAGCCGGGGGTGCATCCCTTGCTGCTGTGGAGCCGATAATCGCGAAGCGATTATCGATTGGTTATTAATTAATATTGATTAGCAGTTACTGTCAAAAAAGTAGCTGCAGTGGAGGATAGAAAAATAGTTGAATTTGAAACTTGGTAATGTGACTGAGGTGGCGAAGCTGTGTGAGGCAATTAAGAATTAAAAATTGAGAATTAAAAGTTAAAGATAAATTATCTCCAATCAGTCAAAGGAATAGTGTGGAACAATGGAAAGTAATATATGTGAGTTCACGTGCTGAGAAGAAAGTTGCTGCGCGTTTGTTAGCGGAAGGGATTGAAGCTTATGTTCCATTAAAGAAAGAACTGAAGCAGTGGAGTGATCGCAAAAAGATGGTAGAGAGTCCGATGATCAATGGTTATGTGTTTGTGAAACCTACAGCTTTGCAACGTGATCGGGTCTTGCAGTTTGCTGGTGCTTTGCAATATGTGCGATATAATGGAGGGGATGCAGTCATTCGCGATCTTGAAATGCAAGCTTTAAAGTCCATTGAAGAAAAAGGATATTTTGTTGAGGGGAAATTTGGGGCAGATATCAAAATGGGGGATATCGCTGTGATTCAAGCTGGTCCCTTCAAAGGACTCAAGGGCATTGTGCAAACAAAGGGTGGAAGTAATTTATACACCATAATGATCGACAGTATTGACTATTCGTTAACGTTACAAATTGCGGGAGAAGTGCTAGAAAAACAGGCCTTAGAAGTAAAATCATGATAGTCATTGTTGATTACGGGCTCGGCAATCTAGCATCTGTCTTAAATATGTTTAAGAAGATTGGGGTGAAGGATGTCACTATTTCAAAAGACATTGAGGTAATCAAGTCCGCTACTAAGTTATTATTACCAGGTGTGGGCGCTTTTGACAGTGGCATGACACATTTAGAACAAAGCGGCTTAATCCCTCATTTAAATCATAAAGCCTTGGTTGAAAAAGTACCAGTCTTAGGGATTTGTTTGGGAATGCAATTACTCAGCAGAAGTAGTGAAGAAGGTATAAAGAAAGGCTTAGCATGGATTGACGCTGAGACCATTAAATTTAATTTAGATCCAGCTTTAAAATTAAAAATACCGCACATGGGCTGGGATTATATTGATGTAAAAAAAGAAAACCAACTTTTGCAAAAAGGCAAAAAACAACGATTTTATTTTGTGCATTCTTATCATGTCAAATGTGACAGTGTCGACCAAATTCTTGCAACGAGTCATTTTGGAACTGAATTCACTTGTGCGGTTAATAAAGGCAATATATTCGGCACACAATTTCATCCTGAAAAGAGTTTGAAATTTGGAATGGAAGTGCTTAGAAATTTTTCAAAGATCTAATGGCACTCAAGCGGATTATACCTTGTTTATTGTATGATGGAAGCGGCCTAGTAAAAACAGTCAAGTTCAAAAACCCTTCGTATGTTGGCGATCCTATTAACGCCATTAAGATTTTTAATGAAAAGGAAGTAGACGAACTAATACTAATCGATATAAATGCATCTCGTCAAAAACGCAAGCCGAACTTCGATAGTATCGCTGATATGGCTGGGGAAGCATTCATGCCATTTGCGTATGGCGGTGGCGTCAAATCGTTCGATGATTTTGTGCAACTCTATAAATTAGGCGTAGAGAAGGTAATCGTTAATTCGCTGATTCAAGAGAGTCCTGATGTGATTCGAAAAGTAATTGAGAAGTATGGTGCTCAGGCAGTAGTTGCTTGTATCGATTTTAAAAAACCACTGTTTGGTGCAAAAGCTCCTTTTTCTTATTTGGGCTATAAAATAAAACACTCTCTTATAGATTATGCAAAATATTTGTCCTCCGATATTGGAGTAGGCGAACTCATGCTCTACAGTGTTGATTTGGACGGCACCTGGGAGGGATACGATAATTCAGTGATTGCGGAACTTTTGAATGTAGTTGAGGTGCCAGTAATAGCTTGCGGTGGCTGTGGAAATCTACAAGATCTGAAAACAGTACTTTATGAAACAAATGCAAATGCTGCAGCGATAGGAAGTATGGCAGTATATAGCAAAAAGGGTATGGGTGTTTTAATTAATTTTCCGGATAGGAATAAAGTTATTAATGAGAAATTAAATGGGGAAAACAGAGGATTGGGACATAATTGTTAAACCTAAAACTAGTTTATTCACGCTAAACTTCAAAGAGGTGTTGGCCTACAAGGACTTGATCTTCCTTATGGTTAAACGAGATCTTGTAGCTGTATACAAACAAACAATATTAGGGCCTTTATGGATGCTTATCCAGCCAATATTCACCACTGTAATTTATACGTTTACATTTGGACAGGCAAATATTTCAACAGACGGCATTCCCGCTTTGTTATTTTATTTGATCGGTCAAACCTTTTGGAACTATTTTTCAGAATGCCTTGTGAAGACCTCCAATACTTTTATTGCTAATGCTTCTGTTTTCGGTAAAGTTTATTTTCCAAGGCTGGTGATGCCCATTTCAACTATCATATCGAATCTTCTCAGGCTTTTAATACAACTGGTACTTGTGTCGATTGTACTCGCGTATTTCCATCACGCCGGCGCCTCAATTTCAATACAATTCGAATATCTGGTTGTATTACCCGTATTAATTACATTACTAGGCTTATTCAGCTTAAGTCTGGGAATATTATTCTCTTCTATTACCACAAAATATAGGGACTTTACTTTCCTTCTAAGTTTTGCCGTGCAATTACTTATGTTTTTAAGTTGTGTGGTTTTTCCAGTGTCAATGTTTCAAGGAAAAATGGAGACTCTAATCCTTTTCAATCCGGTTGCTGTTGTGATGGAATCTATCAAATTTATTCTTACTGGCCACGGCACATTCGATATAAGCTATATTATTTTGAGCATTGTGACAACGCTGATATTATTTTTATTATCTATTGTAGTTTTCAACAGAACCGAGAAGTCTTTTATGGATACCGTTTAAAGTATAAAATGTCAAGAACTGTCATCGAAATAAATAATTTAGGAAAACAATACCGACTTGGGCAAGTTGGAACAACAACTATTGTTGATGATTTCAAAAGATTCACTTACAAAATTCGAGGTAAAGAAGATCCATTTTTGAAAATCGGTGAAGAAAATGACCGAACAACAAAAGGACAATCTGACTATGTGTGGGCTTTGAGAGATGTGAGCTTTAGTGTCAATCAAGGGGAAGTCCTTGGGATTATTGGTAAGAATGGAGCAGGTAAGTCTACTTTGCTAAAGATTCTTTCACGGACGACTTCTCCAACAACAGGCGAATACAAAATTAAAGGTCGCGTGGCTAGTTTACTTGAAGTAGGAACCGGGTTCCATCCTGACTTAAGCGGCAGGGAAAATGTTTTCTTAAATGGCGCTATCTTAGGAATGACTAAGAAAGAGATCAAAGATAATTTTGATGAAATTGTAGCTTTTAGTGGTGTAGAAAGATATATAGATACGCCAGTAAAAAGATATAGTAGTGGAATGTATGTGCGTCTGGCGTTTGCGGTTGCCGCACACCTTAATCCTGAAATACTTATTGTTGATGAAGTTTTGGCTGTAGGCGATATAGAGTTCCAGCAAAAGTGTCTGGGTAAAATGAAAGATGTAGCTGGGAATGGAAAAACTGTACTGTTTGTAAGCCATAATATTAACGCGATTAGGACTCTTTGCAACAGGGGACTTTTTTTAAAAAATGGCACGACAAAAGAGTTTGGATCGATACAAAAAGTAACTGAGTCCTATTTGTTTGAAGGACTAGAAAACAAAGCTTCAAGGAAGTTTGAGGAGAATGAAGCAGCGATACTAGGTTATTGTCATTTGTCTTCTGTAGGA
The DNA here is from genome assembly GCA_032358265.1 of Vaucheria bursata. Taxonomy (NCBI): domain Eukaryota; class Xanthophyceae; order Vaucheriales; family Vaucheriaceae; genus Vaucheria; species Vaucheria bursata. Next base: position 7,602 of record JAULBW010065187.1, read on the forward strand.
ATATTTAGCGGTTCTGAACCAAAAACTGAATTTGATGTCACGGATGAAATTAATGTAGAAATTGTTTATAAGGTAGTTTCCATGAAATACACTTATACGGTTCATTTCTACTTTAAAAACTCAAATGGTGATGTGCTGTTTGTAAGCATGGACAACAAATACACCCCCTTTATTAATAATCCTCAAAGAGAAGGAACATATAAAGAGATTTTAAAGATCGACAGAAATTTTTTCAATGAAGGAAATTACTCGATTGAAGTTCTGATCTGTACTTTTCCTACTTTGGTAGAAAGCAAATTTTGTACAATTGATAACGCTATCTCCTTTTCCGTTACGGATAATAATTCTGAAATGGGGTCCAGAGGATCCTGGAACAGGGAATGGCCAAATGCCCTTGTACGTCCTGATTTTGAATGGAAAATTCAACAAATAGAATAGTTAAATTGGCCCTTTACGGGGATTCCCTCGCTTGTCCGCGGATAGGTGTCGTCGATTCAGATCAGCGTTATATTGCTTTACTCGATTCTTATCTTCGGAAAAAGGAAAATCCTTTTTATATGGAAATCCGAGATAGGGCAAAAGGAGGAGTCGTCTTGCCGGAGTTACATTCTATATATCTCGAAGACAATACCTACTATAATCTTCCTGGGGACTATTTAATACTACACGCTGGTATTGTTGATTGCGCTCCGAGACCAATTGAAGAACATTTAAAGGAAAAAATAAACAAACTTCCTTCTTTAGTAAAAAAACTAGTAGTTAGATATATCCATACTAACCGAGCCCGTTTGATTAGAAAAAATAATGGTGGATTTGTGAAAACAAGCCCTCATAAATTTAGTTCAACCCTTGAATTGTTTTTAACACATGCCGCATCAAATTATAAAAAAGTATTCGTTATAAATATTTGTCCAACAAACGACGAGATAGAAAAGCGTTCCCCTGGTTTTAAAAAAAAAATACTGGAATTCAATGAACTGATTCACGGATCATTGAATTCTCTGGGATTGACAAATGTTATTCTGATAGATATTTACAATGAACTTGCTGACAAAGGTAATATCGACGATTACATTGTGAAAAAAGATGGTCATCATATTCATCCAACAACGCATAAGATTATTGCAGAAAAAATAATTTCATTCCTGAATGAGTAGAACAATTATCATAGCGGAAGCAGGCGTAAATCACAACGGAGATATTACGCTAGCTAAGAAACTCATAGACGCGGCTGCTAGAGCAAATGTGGATTATGTGAAATTTCAAACTTTTCTCGCAAGTAATCTGGTGAGTAAGGGAGCAAAAAAAGCCGTTTATCAAGTCGCAAATACTGGTTCAGAAGAAAGTCAATTGGAGATGATAAAGAAACTGGAACTTTCAAGGGAGGATCATCTGGAATTGTTGGACTACTGCAAAACAAAGAGTGTAAATTTCCTTTCAACCGCATTTGATCTTCAAAGTATTGATCTATTAATTGATTTGGGAATTAAGCTTGGTAAAATACCTTCCGGCGAAATAACTAATTACCCCTACCTTGTTAAGATGGCTCAGTCCTTTGACAAGATTATTATGTCGACCGGCATGGCTGAATTACATGAAATAAAAAACGCTATAAATGTGCTTTTAAAGTACGGAAAAAAAATAGGAGATATTTCAGTTTTGCATTGTAATACAGACTATCCAACTCCGATGTGCGATGTGAACTTATTGGCCATGTTAACTTTAAAGAAAGAGCTCGGAGTTTCGGTGGGATATTCTGATCATACGTTGGGAATTGAAGTCCCTATAGCGGCGGTAGCATTGGGGGCGAAAATCATTGAAAAACACTTCACTCTGGATAAAAACCTTCAAGGGCCCGATCATAAAGCTTCCTTAGATCCCCTTGAATTAGTTGAGATGGTTCGATCAATTCGAAACATAGAGGATGCTCTGGGGGTTGCGGAAAAAATCGTAACTGAATCTGAAAAGAAAAATAAAGAGATAGCGCGGAAGAGCATTGTTGCAGCTGGAAAAATAAGTAAAGGAGAATTACTTACACCAGACAATATTACAACTAAACGACCTGGGAATGGTATAAATCCTATGAACTGGGAAATTGTAATTGGCAAAGCAGCCAAAAAGGATTTTGAAGCTGATGATTTAATTGAACTTTAACATGAAATATTCCGATCATATTATTTCTAATACCGTGACATTAAAATCAGCTCTGGAGCAATTGAATAAATTGTCTTCTCTGGATTCGTTAACTTTATTTATTGTTGACGATGGAAATAAACTATTGGGAACTTTAACAGATGGGGATATAAGGAGGAGTTTGGTAAATGATAGTAATCTAGCCGACTCAGTGACAATTTCTATGAACAAGAGTTTCAAATACATTCCAAGCTCAAATATTCAGCCCAGACAAATAATTGAACTTAAGAAGAAGGGAATAGGTTTAATTCCCATCCTTAATGACAACTTTCAAATACAAAAAATACTGGATTTAAATAAAAAGAAATCTTTGCTTCCAATCAACGCTGTAATAATGGCGGGTGGAGAAGGAAAGCGTTTGCATCCTCTTACGTTAACTGTCCCTAAACCTTTACTGCCAATAGGGTCTAAGCCGATTTTAGAATACAATATTGACCTTATGAATTCTTATGGTATTGACAATATTACCATTTCAGTAAACTATCTTGGAGAAAAAATAAAAGAATATTTTAAAAATGGGAGTGATAAGGAACTCAATATTGACTACGTAACAGAAGAAGAGTTTCTTGGAACGATTGGTGCAGTGTCGCTTATCAAAGATTTCGACGAAGAATATTTTTTGGTTATGAACTCAGATTTACTTACCAACATTGATCTGGAGGATTTTTATAATCAGGTTACTTCTACAAGATCCTTAATGGGAGTAGCGACTATTCCCTATAATGTTAGTTTGCCTTATGGTGTTATTGAAAGTGAAGATAATTTTGTGACAAATTTGAAAGAAAAACCAACCTATACTTATTATTCAAATGCTGGAATATATCTTATTCATAAAAGCTTGAAAAAAGATATCCCTTATAATACCTTTTTTAATGCTACCGATCTTATAGATTTGTGTCTTGGTAATAAAATTAACGTCTTAAATTATCCCATTCTCTCTTATTGGCTTGATATTGGAAAACACGAAGACTACGCGAAAGCCCAAGAAGATATTAAGCATCTAAAATTTTGAACAACACACTGTTTTTAATAACGGCGAGAGGCGGGTCCAAAGGAATTCCTGGGAAAAACATAAAATTGTTGGGAACGAAGCCTTTGATCAACTATTCGATTGATTTGGCACGAAAATTTGTTAGTGATGAATTTATTTGTGTTTCCACCGACTCGAAAGAAATAGCCGAGGTCGCAGAGAAGAATGGACTTAAAGTTCCTTTTATTCGACCCATAGAACTTGCTTCCGATTCCGCGGGTTCATATGAAGTGATTCGCCATGCTATTGATTTTTACGCCAGTAGAGTTAAGTTCGATAAAGTGGTTTTGTTGCAGCCAACTTCTCCCTATAGGTTAAAAAAGCATGTAGAGGAATGTGTAAAAAAGTTCGATAGTTCCTGTGAGATGGTTATTAGTGTAAAGATCACAAAAGCAAATCCTTTTCAAATATTATATGTTGAGAATGAAAAAGGATTTCTAGAGAAAATTCTGAAAGGGAACACAGCAGAAAGACGCCAAGATTTTCCACAAGTCTATGAAATTAACGGAGCTGTATATGTTTTTGATGTAGAGTCGCTGAAAAAGACCCACATTAGGGATTTTTCTAGGATCAGGTATTGTAAAATGCCAGAAATTAATTCGGTAGATATTGATGAGCTTATTGATTGGCAGTGGGCTGAGTTTTTGTTAGAAAAAAAAATCGTGCAATTAGATTATGAATAAGAGAGTTTTAGTAACAGGAGCGGATGGCTTTATTGGCTCACATCTAGTAGAACATTTACTTGACGAGGGTAATATTGTACGGGCTTTTGTGCTTTATAATTCATTTAATTCTTATGGCTGGTTAGACACCCTTCCAAAAGAAAAATTAAAGAAGATTGAATTTTTCAGCGGTGATGTCCGCGATCCAAATGGAGTGAGGGTTGCTATGGAAGGAATAGACATTGTTTACCATCTCGCAGCACTGATTGCGATACCCTATTCGTATCATTCACCTGATAATTATGTTGATGTGAACATTAAGGGAACTCTTAATGTCTTGCAGGCTGCAAGGCTTTTAAAAACGGAGCGCGTTTTGGTTACTTCAACTTCGGAGGTATATGGAACGGCGCAATATGTGCCTATCGACGAAAAACATCCGTTTCAAGGCCAATCGCCATATAGTGCTACAAAAATTGGGGCAGATAGAATGGCTGAGAGTTTTTATCGTTCTTTTAATATGCCAGTTACTATTGTACGACCTTTTAACACTTATGGACCTCGTCAATCTGCGCGTGCAGTCATACCCACCATTATCACACAACTCTTAAATGGAGAAACGGAAATTAAATTAGGCGATACATTACCAACACGAGATTTGTTATTTGTGAAGGACACGGTCAGAGGATTTACCAGTATTGCTAAATCTGAAAGAACAATAGGAGAAGAAATAAATATTGCTACACAACAAGAAATCAGTGTTGGCGATCTGGCACAAAAATTAATAGACCTAATCAATCCGCAGGCAAAGATAATTTCAGACGATCAGCGGATAAGACCTAAGAACAGCGAAGTTTTCAGGCTGTTGGGTTCCAATGAAAAAATAAAATCGTTGAGCGAATGGAACGTTTCTTACGCTTTGGACGAAGGACTTAAGGAGACGATAGAGTGGTTTAAACAACCTGAGAATTTGAAAAAGTATAAACACGAAATTTATAATATCTGATGATCCCACTTTCGGTTCCAAATTTAGCAGGTAACGAATGGAAGTACATTCAGGATTGCCTTGACACTAACTGGGTATCTTCCGTTGGAAGTTATGTAGATAGATTTGAAAACTCATTGACACAATTTACTGGCGCAAAGTATGCGGTTTCAACAGTTAACGGAACTGCCGCATTGCATATTTCAATGCTCTTAGCGGGTGTGGAACAAAACGATTATGTGATCCTGCCTAATATTACCTTTGTTGCAAGTGCAAATGCAATTAGTTATTTAAAAGCCGATCCTATTTTAATTGATGTAGATAAGAAAAATTGGCAGATGGATCTTGATTTGCTTGAGGATTTTTTAAATATCAAAACGGAAGTCAGGAATGGAGTATGTGTACTTCGCAGCGATTCCAGAGTTATTCGGTGTGTAATGCCAGTGCATGTGCTAGGCAACATGTGCGATATGGAGAGGCTTATGGTGATAGCGAATAGCTATGCTTTAAAAGTTGTTGAGGATGCTACGGAGAGTTTGGGGAGTTTTTATAAGGGAAAACACTCGGGCACATTCGGATTGTTTGGTTGTGTGAGTTTTAATGGAAATAAAATAATAACAACGGGCGGAGGGGGAATGATCTTAACTGATGATGTTCTTCTTGCCAAAAGAGCGAAGCACATCACAACTCAGGCAAAATCTGATCCCTTTGAGTATGTGCACGATGACATAGGGTACAATTACCGTCTAGTAAATATATTGGCAGCCATGGGTTTAGCGCAAATGGAGCAATTGCCTGTGTTTCTGGAACGTAAAAAAGAAATTTATGAAAAATACGTGAACCAGTTCACTGGACTCTCGGAGTTCAAAGTTCAGGACGTAAGTCCTAATGTGAGCGCAAACAATTGGCTGCAAACTTTTGTATTCGGCCGGGCGAAAGAATTAATGAAAAATCTCACTCAAAATAAAATACAGGTGAGACCTTTTTGGGTACCCATGAATCGCCTGGAAATGTTTAGAGAAAAACCTTACATTACTGATACTGATGTTTCAGGTACAGTTTACGAAAACTGCGTGAGTCTGCCCTGTTCCAGCAACTTAAGTGATGCCGAACAAAATGAGGTTATAAGCAAGATCAAGGGATTTTATGCGAGTTAAAAAAAAGATTTGTGTTGTCACTTCTACACGTGCCGACTACGGCTTGTTGTTCTGGCTGTTGAAACGAATTGAGGCTAATGATATACTTCAACTTGAATTGGCTGTAACTGGCACTCATTTGTCATCGAAACACGGCTCGACTTATAAATTTATTGAAGCTGATGGCTTTAGAATAAATAAAAAAATTACGATTCTTGGAGGGAAAGGTGTTAGCGGTGTAGGAAATTGTGCAGGAAAAACACTGACAAAATTCACACACTACTTTTTAGAATCAAAACCTGCGGCAATTATTCTACTGGGTGATCGTTTTGAAATACTGGCGGTTGCGCAAGCGGCTGCGATTGCGTCTGTACCAGTCATTCATTTGCATGGAGGCGAAATAACAGAAGGTGCCAATGACGATATGTTCAGACATGCAATCAGTAAATTAAGCGCTTTTCACTTTACATCCAATAGAGAGCACAGGGATCGAGTGATCCAAATGGGGGAACAAACAAATTCAGTTAAGATAGCGGGGGCATTGGGAATCGAGAATATTAGGAAATTAGAATTGTTAAAAAAAGGTGAACTGGAAAAAAAATATGGTTTTAAATTTCAAAAGCATCTTTTCCTGATTACTTTCCATCCTGCTACCTTAGAAAAAGAGAGTCCGGAAAAGCAATTTACTATTTTACTCAAAGCATTAAAAAGCTTTAAAAATACAAGTTTTGTGATTTCAAAGGCCAACGCTGATGCGGGAGGGGATAAAATAAATAAACTTATTGACGAGTTTGCAAAACAGAACAAAAACACCCTGTTAAGTTATTCATTCGGTCAGCTGAATTATCTCTCGTTAATGAAGATTGCAGATGTGGTTGTTGGGAACTCATCGAGCGGTATTATTGAAGCACCTTCACTTTTTACACCGACCGTTAATGTGGGTGCGCGACAAAAAGGAAGGATGAGCGCGGATAGTGTTTTTCATTGCAATTTTTCTGTGAAGGAAATTGTTAAAGCGATTAACAGTGCAGTCGCATTAAAAAATAAAAAAAGCTTTAAGAATCCTTATGATCATGGTAATTCTTCCGGGAAGATTGTCACGGCCCTCGAAAAGCTGAATTTTGAGAAACTGCTTCCAAAAAAATTCTATGACTTAAGGTAGATGGAGTTTTATATAATTGGATATTCAGGTCACGCCTATGTGACAATTGAAAGCGCTTTAGATGCTGGATTTAAAATTATAGGCTATTTTGAAAATGAAGAAAAAAAAATGAATCCGTATTCATTATCCTATTTAGGAAAGGAAGATTTGATCGTTTCTAATAGTGATTTTCTAAACAACTCATTTTTTGTAGGAATTGGTAATAATAAATTGAGATCAGAGATTTTTCGGAAACTTAATGATTTTAATTTTATCAATCTGATCGATCCCTCAGCAAATATTTCATGCACCACAAAGCTGGAGCAAGGTATTTATATTGGAAAGAATGTATGTGTCAATGCACTCAGCTATATTGGCAACGGTTCAATAATCAACACGCGTGCAATTGTCGAACACGAGTGTGAATTGGGTGAATTCGTACACTTGGCACCCGGATCTATTTTGTGTGGAAATGTCAAAGTGGGTGCAAATACTTTTATTGGAGCGAATAGTGTAGTAAAGCAAGGTATTCAAATTGGAAATGACGTTGTAATTGGAGCAGGCAGTGTTGTAGTAAAAGACGTTCTGGATGGGAGCATAGTTTATGGAAATCCGGCCAGGAAAATAAATTGATGGGAATAATAAGAATAATTCCGAGATTGGATATAAAAGGTCCGCACCTTGTAAAAGGGATTCATCTGGAAGGATTGAGAGTTCTGGGTAATCCAGAGGATTTTGCAAGATTTTATTATGAAACAGGGGCTGACGAAATTATGTATATGGATGTTGTAGCCAGTTTATATGAAAGGAATAGTTTAGCCGATATTATTACTAAAACTGCTCGTGAAATTTTCATCCCATTAACCGTGGGTGGTGGATTAAGGACACTTGGGGATATTAATAATGCTCTGCGTGCTGGTGCTGACAAAGTTTGTATCAATACAGCTGCAATACGCGATCCAGATTTCATACGGCAGGCGAGTCTTAAGTTTGGATCTTCGACCATTGTGGTAGCAATTGAAGCTATTAAACAACGGGATGGAGATTATTTGTGTTATGTTGATAATGGACGCGAATACACAGGAATCAATGCTATAGATTGGGCTGGCAAAGTAGAAGAACTTGGAGCAGGGGAACTGATAATTACTTCAGTTGATAAAGAGGGAACGGGTAGCGGGTTTGATATGGATTTATGCAGATCTATTGCCTCAAAAAGCACAATTCCGATCATTGCACATGGAGGGGCGGGTAATAAGAATCAAATACTGGAGGTAGTTGCCGACTCGGGTTGTGATGCTGTGGCCTTAGGGTCTATGCTTCATTACAAAGCAATAGAATTAATTAATGAAAAGATACCGGTGGGTGAAATTGGTAATACGGATTTTCTTAAAAGTGGAAGAATAAACAAAAGTATTAACTCAACAACGCTAATAGATGTAAAAGAGTTTTTGTCTTCCAATAAAATTAATGTGCGATTAGCATGAAAAAAGTAGTTGTGGTCGATTATGATATGGGTAACTTGTTCAGTGTTCAACAAGCGTGCAAAAATGTGGGACTTGAAACCATTATATCGAAAAATATAGCTGAGATTGAAACTGCTGACGCGATAATTTTACCCGGAGTCGGATCTTTTAAGGAAGCAATGAATCACCTTGATCAATTTGGTCTTACGGAGGTTCTGAAAAAAGTTGCGCAAAAAAAAATTCCTTTTTTGGGAGTTTGCCTCGGCATGCAGCTCCTTTTTGCAAACAGTGAAGAGTTTGGTATCACGAAGGGGCTTAATCTTATTAAAGGAAATGTTATAAAATTCCCCGACCATGACGGCTTGGGCGGAACTGTAAAAATTCCCCAGATCAATTGGAACAAAATAAGTCATCCAGCAGACCAAAAGAAATTCAATAACCCCTTGTTACAGGATATTCAAAATGAAACGTTTATGTACTTCGTGCATTCGTATTACGTTAAAAATGATGAGGTCGACACAATTTCTTGTGTCACTGAATATGCTGGAATAAATTATTGTTCAGGTGTTCAAAAAGGAAACATCATGGCATTTCAGTTTCATCCCGAAAAAAGCGCAAGTGAAGGATTGAAAATATACACCAATTTTAAGAATTTGATATATGAAGGTTCAAAATAAAAACACAAAGAAAAAGTATAATTTACCAACGGAAGTAAAGTATTGTGTAAAATGCACGATCTCAAACCAGCGTCCGCGTATTACATTTGACGAACATGGAGTTTGTTCCGCTTGTAATTTTGCGGAGTTTAAGCAACATAAGATAGATTGGGAGGCCAGAGAGAAAGAACTCTTCACGCTTTTGGATAAGTACAGGAGGAACGATGGTAGATACGATGTTCTGGTTCCTTGCAGTGGTGGCAAAGATGCCGCCTATATTGCACATGAATTAAAGCATAAGTATAATATGAACCCGTTAACTGTGACTTGGGCGCCCCATTTATACACGGACATTGGCTTTCAGAACATACACAATATGGCCCGTACTGGGGATCTGGCAAATGTTATCATGACACCCCCTGGAGAAACACATCGAAGACTCACTAAATTATCTTTTGAAATATTAGGTGACCCTTTTCAACCGTTTATATATGGTCAAACCAATTTTCCTTTACAAGCGGCGGTACAATTTGGTATTCCATTGGTAATGTACGGTGAGAATGGGGAGGTGGAATACGGTGGGGATATGAAAAATGCATTTAAACCAACCCGCGACTATAAAAGTGATCATAAGACACATTATTTCTCTGGACTTGGCCCTGAAGACCTTGTGCAATACGGTGTTTCTGAAAAAGATCTGGTCCCATATATGCCACCATCCAATGAAAAATTGGATGCCTTAGGCTGTGAACTTCATTTTTATGGATATTACAAAAAATGGGTGCCGCAAGAAAATTACTATTATTGTGTAGAGAATACTGGTTTTAAGGCAAATCCTGTTAGAAGCGAAGGGACATACTCGAAATACGCTTCGTTGGATGACAAACTCGACGGCTTTCATTATTATCTGGCATTCATAAAATTCGGTTTAGGACGATGTACTTCCGACACTGCACACGAAATAAGGGATAAACACTTATCAAGAGAGGAAGGCGTAGCTCTTGTGGAAAAATTTGATGGAGAGTTTCCGTCTAAATACTTCAAGGACTTTCTGGAATATTGTGATATTACTGAAGACTATTTCTGGGAGGTTATAGATAGCTGGCGCGCAGAGCATTTATGGACAAATGTGGGTGGCGATTGGAAATTAAACTATAACCCGAAAAATACTGGCTATAAACAAAAATGAAGAATTTTTTAGTAGTTGGATTTGGAGGAATGGGTTGTAGACATGCGCAATCTATCTTGGATGCAAAACTATCCAAACGTGTCTATATAATTGAATCCTCAGATGAAATATTTATCAGAAACCTTGAGCGAATTGGGTACACTGACCAAGAGTTGGTTCGGGTCAATTCAATTGATGAGTTAACACAGTCCTCCATTGATTTGGCGATTGTTGCCACATCTTCTGAACCTAGATTTGAAATAACCCAAGCATTAATAATAAAGGGGGTTAAATACTTCATATTAGAGAAAATCGTTTTTCAAAATTTACATCAATTTGATAGAATAATAACACTTGCTCAAAAGGAAAAGGTTACGTTATTGGGTAATTTGCCAAATAGATATTTTTCAAATTACCTTTCAATTAAAAATGAAATCGAACGCTTGGATAATCCATTAGTTAGCATGAATGTAACAGGAGGAGAGTTTGGTCTCGCCTGCAACAGTATTCACTATCTGGATCTATTCTGCTATTTAACGGGATTTTCTTTGGAAAATGCAATCAGTAACTTGGCTGTTTCAAATAACAGTAATAGACGGGGAAATCAATATAAAGAATTAAACGGAGTATTGAATTTTAAGGACAAAAATGATAGAGGGCAACTCTCTATAATCTCGGATAGAAATTTCAATGGAGGAGTTATAGTAACTATTGTTATTAATGGTACGCAAACCATTCTTTTTGAAAACGAACAAATGGAGTATTCAATGTTGAATGATAAGTTGGAAATAAAACCTTTTATTCCTATACCGTCAAGTAAACTCACTTCTAGAATTATTTGTGATGTTATCGATTCCAAGTGCCTTTTGCCGAATTTAATTATGATGCGTCAAAGCCATTCTCTTTTATTTAATGAATTTAATAAAGCGTTTGACTTATCCAATGATCCATCAATCATTTGTCCGATAACTTAATATGAGGGTTTTATTAGTTGGCAGTGGTGCCATGGCAAAAGAGTACGCAAAAGTACTAATTGCACTTAACGTTAACTTTGATGTTGTTGGAAGAGGCGATGCTAAGTTGGAAGTTTTTGAGACTGAATTTCCTGAAATTTCAACTTTTAAAGGTGGCCTCGAGAATAATACAACTATTCTAAAAGATTATTCACATGCGATAATTGCGTCAAACATCACAAGCCTTGCTGCGAACACAATACTATTGCTTCAAAATAATATTTCGAATATTTTGGTTGAAAAGCCTGGATTTGCGACGCCTAAAGAAGCTCGAGAAGTAAATAGTTATTATGAGAAATCTTCTTCGAAGCTTTATGTCGCGTATAACAGAAGATTTCTTGCTAGTACTTTGAGGGCCCAGAGGATGATTGAAGAGGATGGTGGGGTATTGTCATTTAATTTTGAATTTACAGAGTGGTCGCATATAATTGAAAAACTCGAGTGCCCGCAAGTAGAAAAGACTTTCCTTTTCTTGGCCAATTCTACACATGTAGTGGATCTCGCTTTTTATCTGGGAGGCGAGCCTAAAGAGATGAGTTCTTTTCGTTCAGGCGAGTTGCCGTGGCATAAAAGCGGCGCTGTTTTTGCTGGTGCAGGAACTACAATAAATGGGGCATTATTTAATTATAATGCCAACTGGATTTCTGCTGGTCGATGGAGTGTGGAAATTTTGACGAGAAATTTGAAATTGATATTTAGGCCATTGGAAAAGTTGCAACTACAAAGTAAAGGTAGCGTGGCGGTTAATTTTATTGAGGATGTTGATTACTTGATGGATGAGAAGTTTAAACCCGGTTTTTACAGGCAGATAGAAGAGTTTATCAAGCAAGATTCTTTAAAGAGACTCTGTGATTTTAAGGAACAATTTGAGCGTTTAGAGAAGGTGTACCAGAAAATAAGTGGATATTAATGGATTCCTTCACTAAGATTAAAACGATGATCGTGGATATTGAAACAAATTTCGATGTATCTAAACTCAATTCTAGAGGTTTCAATTTTTGGCCAATAATTAGAAAGCAGATTCAAGGTGATGTTTCTTATAGTAGATCAAATCAACCATATGTTATAACGAAGCCAAAGGATAGAGTAGAAATAGTTGTTTACGATATATTAAAGCTGTTATATTACTTTTCACTCGTTTTCCTTAGAAGGAGTGCTTACGTTGTGCAAGGGGAAATTGCATTCAATGGATATCCAGTATCACAGTATAAAGTTAAAATTGGAAACAAGTACTTTAATCAGTATATCGATCCATATTTTGAATATATTAAGCGTTTTTTCAAAACAGAAAAAGTGCTATTACAAAGCAGCGTTTTAAAGCAAGAAAACGAAATGCTTTATCCATGCCAGGTAATAGATGATACTTTGCTGATAAAATATTTTTTCCTGAAAGATAAAGTTTTACGTAGCAGAGACCTATTGTTTGAAGATTTCTCGGAAATTAAAGATCTAGTTGAAGAAATAAATAATTTCTGTCTTCAAAGATATGATTACTTACCAATTAATAGCGGAACTCTATCGCATATTGATACTGTTTCAACTTACATGAAAATATATGATTTCATATTTAAAAAATCCAATTTTAAAGTTTTTATGTTTGAATGCGGTTATGACAATCAGAATTTTGGTGCAATCTTGGCTGGCAAGAAACGTAAAATCAAGACAATTGAGATTCAACACGGTGTAATTGAAGATGCAGTGTATGGCCCTTATACCCGAAAAGTGAATTACGAAATTCTGCCTGACTATTTATGGACCTGGAGTGAAAGAGATGCAAATTGTATATCAAAAAATAATTTTGGATTTACAAACCTCTATAGGCCCTTACCGTTGGGGAATCTTTGGGTTTCAAAATGTGTTAATGACATGTTACCTTCCGAAATGCAATATACGTTTGGAGAAATAAGAAAAGAATATGAGAAAATTATTGTAATCACATTGCAGCCAAGTTTCATGTTAAGTCACGAGCTAGTTAATTTTATTCATGAAGCAAAAGATTTTTATTTTGTTATCAAGAGTCATCCAAATAGTACTGCCGAAGAGACTAGCAGCCTTCAGAAAATGTTTGAATCGTCTCCGCATGTTGACTTTAAAATCAGTAGTAAGTTAGGATTAATTTCAATATTCAGATTTGCTGATTTTCATATTACACATTCGTCTGCTAGCGCACTTGAGGCTTTGAGTGTCGGCGTGAAAACGATAATTTATGATTCGTATGGAAATAGTTTCTTTTCAGAATATATAAGTGCAGGTGTCATGTATTATTGCGAAAAAAAAACGGAAATTAATCACACTATAAGAAGCGTAACCTCACAGCGTGCCGATAAAAATGATTATTACAGCATTTTGCCGCATGAGGAAACAGTTTTAGAAGAAGTAAAGAAAATACTTGACGAAAGTAAATAATTAGAATGTGCGGAATCGCTGGTATATGGAATTTGAATAGTAGACGTTTAGAGAGCGAGTCGCTTAAGCGGTTTACAGATTCGCTTTCGGATCGAGGTCCTGACGGCGCAGGGTACGAACTTCTGCATAATGATACGTTAGGCTTTGGCCATCGTAGACTATCTATTCTCGATCTCACTGATGCCGGGAAACAACCTATGTTCTATGCAGAGAATAATTATACAATTACCTATAACGGAGAAGTTTATAATTTTCTTGAAATTCGGGAGGAGTTAATAATCAAAGGGTATACTTTCAAAACCGAAAGCGATACTGAAGTACTCCTTGCTGCCTACCATTGCTGGGGTAGATTATGTCTCGAGAAATTCAATGGGATGTTTGCGTTTGCCATTTGGGATAAAAGAAAAGAGCAACTTTTTATGGCTCGTGATCGTTTTGGGGTGAAGCCATTTCATTACGTTTATAAAGCAGGAGAGCTGTTTGCTTTTGCCTCTGAGACATACGCCTTTAATTTTCTCGACAATTTTGAGAGAAAGACAAATGAAAGAAAGCTATCGATAGCATTAACGAATCCTGACTACCTTGAAGGTTCAGGCCACACTATTTTTCATGATATTTTTCAAATACTTCCAGGGCATTTTGTAGAATTAAATAAAGACAACAAAAAAATTGTTCAACAAAAATGGTGGGAGACACTCAGCCATATAAAACCTGTGTCAGTAAACTATGGGGAACAGGTAGAACAATTTACAGAGTTATTTGAGGACGCTTGCAGGATTAGGCTTCGCAGTGATGTACCAGTTGCAAGCGCTTTAAGCGGGGGAATGGACTCAAGTGCGATCTATTGTGTTATTAATAGCCTCATAAACGGTCAGACAAATCATCAACGATTTTCTCAGGATGCCCAGCAGGCTTTTGTAGCTTATTTTCCTGGCACGCCTAATGACGAAAAAAAGTATGCTGAAGAGGTGATTAAGTTTACTGGCGGGAAAGCTAATTATATTGAGCCAGATTATTCTTCAATAACAAACGAACTAATTAAAACCACGAAGAGGTTCGACGCAATTGCGGGAACACCTATAATGTGTGCAACTGATGTCTATAAAGCGATGTTCAATTCAGGAATTCGAGTGTCGATGGATGGTCATGGTGCAGACGAAATGCTCTACGGGTATAAACAAATGGTGTTTAATGCCTATCAAACCGCAATATTAAACGGAGATAATTCATATGCTTCAGACTTAATTGATACTTATTCACATCTTTTTTTTGACGAACTACAGAAAGACGCTGCAAAATCGCTAGAATCTTATGGCGTTTCTATTAAACCTTCCTATAAGAAGCGGATTGCTCAAACTTTGTTTCCAGGATATTTTGAAAAACGCGATTCACAAAATATATATGCTCGTTTTGGTAATACAAGTTTTTGCGACGAATGGTTAACGAGTAAGGAAACCATGTTTTTAGAGCCTCTGAGTGAAACCCATTTCACAAATTTCAAGTTGGGAAATGCTGAACGAGACACATATAATCTTTTTCATTATACTTCTCTCCCAATTAACCTCCGTGATTTCGATAGAGCCAGCATGCAAAACAGTATTGAGATTAGAAGTCCGTTTATGGATTGGAGACTTGTTTCATATGTGTTTTCACTGCCAACTAAAAGTAAAGTCGGTGGTGGATTTACTAAACGTATCTTGAGAGATAGTATGAAAGACAAGATGCCCGAATCGATACGTTCTCGTAAACTGAAAATTGGATTGAGCGCACCGCTTGTAAATTGGTTCAATAATCAAGTTTCAGAAATGATATACGACGAAGTATCATCGGTAAGATTTCAATCGAACAATGTGTGGAATGGCAAAGCGATAAAAGAGTATGTGGAGAAAAAAAAGGCGATTGGATGGGATAACTTTGAGGATTGCGCAAAACTTTGGAAATATTTGAGCGCAAATATAATTGATAAGAAAAACTAACGAATGGAATTAATACAATGTACACGTTGCGTTCTTGATAATACTGTTAAAGACATAACTTTTGATAGTGAAGGAGTGTGCAACTATTGCCACAACTACGAAAAGCTGGCTGCAAGGACAGTTTTGCGGGATCCTAATGTTATTGAGCGTGAGAAGAAATCTATCATTTCTCGAATCAAGGCGGAAGGGGCAAAACAGAAATACGACTGCATAGTTGGACTCAGTGGAGGCGTAGATAGTACTTACGTATGTTTGCTAGCAAAACAACTCGGCTTGAGGCCGCTAGTAGTGCATTTCGACAATGGGTGGAATTCTGAACTTGCAGTGAAGAATATTGAGAATGTTGTTAGCAAACTCGATTACCCCTTGAAGACATATGTCGTAGATTGGGACGAGTTTAAAGATCTGCAACTCGCTTATCTAAAGGCATCAGTTGTCGATATAGAGGTGCCAACAGATCACTTAATTTCTGCTTCTCTCTTTAGAATGGCGAAAGAAAATGGGATTAAAACGATTTTAAGTGGTACAAATGTTGTTACAGAAGGAATCATACCGAATGGTTGGAATTATAGTGAAAAAACTGACCTCGTAAATCTCACTAATATTCACAAGAAATACGGCACGCGCAAACTTAGAAATTTTCCAAAACTAGGAATTTATCAGCGATACATTTATAATAATTTTTACTCCATAAGATCCGTTTCTATCTTGAATTACTTTCCATATATCAAAAAGGATGTAAAAGCCATAATACAAAAGGAATTAGATTGGCGAGACTATGGTGGAAAACATTATGAGTCTATTTTCACTCGTTTCTACCAGGGATATATCTTGCCAGAAAAATTTAATATCGATAAGCGTAAAATGCACTTGTCCTCATTAATTTCTTCCGGGCAAATCTCTAGAGAGGAGGCGTTAGCCGAACTAAGATTGCCTGCTTATGAAAATAGTATGATGATTGAAGACAAAAACTATGTGTTAAAAAAATTCGGATTAACTGAGAAAGATTTTGAATTAATAATGAATAATCCTCCTGTTCCTCATGAGAATTTTGGTTCACAATGGGACAAAAACCATTTCAGAAAATACTATTATTTCACCATCTTAATGAAACCAATTGCCGAAATTTATAAGTGGATAAGAGGATTCAAAGTTGAAAAATACACGTATTGAGTCGTAAAAAAAACATTGCTTTCTTTTCTTTCGGAATTGCTGAACTTAGCGGTGGTGGCGGTGCAGAAAGATTTTTTGCAGATTTTTTTGATTTCTATCAAATTAAAGAAAGGCAATTTAATTTGCATTGGCTGATAGATAATGATTCCGTAAAGCACTTGCGCGATGTGGGGAAATTAAATGAAGAAATTAACATCAACAAATTAATAGTTTTTTCAAATCGCTTTAAAAACTTTTTGGAAAACATGCAGTTGCTGTTTTTTATTATTCGAAAACGAATTGAAATTGTACATATTCCTTGGTATAACAGCTACTACATTTCATTTTTAGTGTTTGTTCAGAAATTACCTAGAATAGTTCGGCCAAAAATTTCGATTAATATAGTAGATTGCTCGTTGCCATTTTGTTTTTTAGACGATCAACTACCAAGACATAATATCGCTAGAGATTCATACGAACCGTTGTTTCGTATGATAAAGGTAGATGGGTACTTTGCATGGAACAAATCATTTATTGATTTTTTTTACAAAAACAAATTCAATTTTCCTGGACAGGTTTTATGTTCAATCACCAGTAGATTTTGTGACACCTCAAATTTTTCACCAGACAAAGAAAAACAAAATTTGATTGTATTTGCTTCTCGATTGACCGTTTTTAAGAATGCTGATTGGTATTTACATGCTATTAACTATTTGAAAACGAATGAACCTAATCTTATAAAAGGATGGAAATTTTTGGTGTGCGGCGATGGTCCAAATAGAAGAGAACTGATTAATTTTTCCAATAGTGCAGGACTCTCTGAGTTGGTTGAATTTAGAATTGAGGGTAATTTGTCAAATATTCTAAATAGCTCAAAGTGTTTTGTATCCTGTCAAGATTTTGACAACTTTCCGTCACTATCTATGGCAGAAGCCATGGCTTCAGGAAACGCTATTGTGAGTAGGGATGTTGGACAAACAAGTTTGTTTGTTGAAGACGGTAAAAATGGTTTTTTGGCTGAAACTGACGATTCACATGGTATAGCTATGGCAATAAAAAAGTTCATTTTGAATTCTGAAAATTTTAAAGCGTATAGTGACCACAGTGTTAAACTAATTCGCGAGGTTCACACAGCGACCAATTTTGTGCGCCAGATTGAAGATTATTGGATAAAGTTATTGAGCAATTAATATATGTCACAAAAAAGAATACTTGTAATGGCCCCGCATACTGATGATATGGAGTTTGGCTGTGGCGCAACAGTCGCAAGACTCATAGAAGAAGGACACGATGTTTATTGTGCAGCGTTTTCGGCCTGTGAACAAAGTGTTTTAAAAGAATTTCCTAGTGATATTTTAATCACAGAAATTAGAGAATCTTCAAAAATACTTGGCCTGCCAATTGAGAGTTTGATTCTGTTTGACTATCAAGTGAGGACGTTTAATTTTCACCGCCAGTCTATTCTGGATGATATTTTGAAGTTAAAAAGTCAAATTTGTCCTGATATCGTTTTTATTCCGTCATTAAATGATATTCATCAAGACCATTACACAATTGCTCATGAAAGTTTTCGAGCATTCAAGTTCTCAACATTGCTTTCTTACGAGTTGCCATGGAACAACCTTAGTTTCACAACTTCATGTTTTTATAAACTTAGCGACGAACACATCTCAAAAAAAATAGAAGCCATTTCCTGTTATAAAAGCCAAGCACATAGAGCATATGCAAATGCTGAGTTTATAAAATCTCTAGCAACCGTTCGCGGAGTGCAAATTGGCGTTAAATATGCAGAGTGTTTTGAAGTGATTAGAAACATAATCTAAACAATATGAAAGAAATCGAAATTCACGCTATTGTTGAACATCTTGCGGATAGTAAGTATGTCGGTGACCCAAATGTCAAGATTACTTCACTCGTTGACATTTTGAATGAAACACCAATGAGTAGCGAACAACTAGGCTGGTGTAGCGACAAACATATTTTGAAATTGGAGAATATGCTTGCAGGAACGGTTATTATTTCAGAGGCATCAGTTGAAATGGTAAAGAACAATCAGTTGAATTATATTGTTGTTTCAAAGCCAAGACAATCGTTTAAAGAGATATTGGAGGCTTTTTTTGTTGAAAAACGACAACACAGTTGTGTCGCTAAAAGTGCTTTTATACACGGTGATGTTAGAATACCAGAAAGAACATTCGTTGGGGAGAATGTTGTAATTGAATCAGGTTGCATTGTTGGTAACAATGTTTATATAGGGCACAATACAGTGATTCATAGCAACACAGTTATTTCAGACAACGTAACAATTGGATGTAATAATACGATTGGTGGAGTCGGTTTTGGGTACGAAAAAAACGGTGTAGGCGAATGGGAAGTTATGCCACATGTTGGCAACGTTGTGATTAAAAACAATGTGGAGATCGGCAACAATAATTGTATTGACCGTGCTGTATTGGGAAGTACGGTAATTGGCGTAAACGTAAAAATTGACAATTTGGTCCATGTAGCACATGGGGTGAAAATTGAAGAAAATTCATTGATAATTGCACATGCAATGTTAGGCGGAAGTGCAAAAATTGGTAGAAATGTTTGGATTGGTCCAAATGCGTCAATTATTAATCATGGTAGTGTTGAGGATAATTCACTTGTTGGGATGTCTGCTGTTGTTATTAAGCCAGTTGGAGCTAATAGCATTGTGGCTGGTAGTCCGGCGAGATTTTTAAAAGAAAATACAAGATAGTTTGAGCATACTACAGAGCTATTCGAGTTTTGATGAAGCTACTACCATTTGGTACGGGCAAAAGACGTTAAATATATTCGGGAAGATACATTATTTGAAAATTGTGCTCAAAGCCTATTTCAAATTGAGTCTTTTTTACAAAAAAGCACTTCGCGAAAAGGAATGTTATTTCGGACCATTTAAAGGAGAATTTGGACACTTCTTATTGCATAATCTTCCTTTTCTTTCGCACTTGCACAAAAAAGGGGTAAAAATTCACTATTGTGGAATGGAGTTACATCGACCCTTTTTGATCGATGACCGTGGAGAATCGATAATTTTTCAATACTATCCATTGCGAGATTTTTTTTCTGAAGTTACTCCACTCGCAAATGAAGTGGTTCCACCTAGAGACGTTCAAATAGAGATTGATTTGTTTAAAAAACTTGCAATTGAAAGTGGGAAAGCTTTTTTAGATATAGGTGACAATAATTTATACTGGTTCGTATTCAGAAATTGGCAATTAAGATTAGGTAGGCAGTTTGTATATGACCTGGATAAAGTATACAAATCAAAGGCGGAGAATTCAGTTGTCATTTTCCCTCGCAAAAAAGGGAATGCGGTTTCGCCTAACAACGGTGGGCCTTGGGACTATATGGAAATAGCACGAGCTGTGTCACCTTATTTTGATGTCGTATACATCACAGGTCACCCAAGTATGAGTGCTAATGTCGTTTCGGAAGGAAATATTAGTGTATGTTTATCTACAGACAACAAAGTTGTACTCGAGAAATGTAGTAATTCAAAATTGATTATAACACAACATTCAGGAGCAATGCACTTGGGAATTTATACTAATTGTGATGTATTGTTGATTTTCAATGGCTCTCCGCCAATAAAAGGATTAGTTGATACATTGAGATTCAGAAAAAACCTTACTGAAAAGGACATGAGAATTGCATTTTCAAAAGAAGAGGTAGAAGAATATTGTGCTTCGTTCGGTTTTTGAATAATGCAGTTAAAATCAAAATTGTAATAGAAATCAAATTTTAAATATCGAGTAATGAGCGTAGAATTGAATACAATTTTTAACAAAATGAAGGATA
This sequence comes from Vaucheria bursata, assembly GCA_032358265.1. Lineage (NCBI taxonomy): Eukaryota > Xanthophyceae > Vaucheriales > Vaucheriaceae > Vaucheria > Vaucheria bursata. The sequence goes on from JAULBW010065187.1 coordinate 28,405, forward strand.
TGACGGTGCTCATAATTGGCGAGACAATCATTGACGAGTTCATTCAAGTATCTTATGAAGGACAGTCAATGAAGTCATTCTGTCCAGTTTTTAAGCTTGAAGACGGTAAAACCGTTCAACAAGGTGGTGCCCAAGCCATAGCAAATCATTTGTATGATTTTGTGAAAGAGGTGAAAGTGATTACAAATACAAATGCTGAAATTGTAAAAACGCGGTATGTGGATATAGGCGACAAAAAAAAGCACATTGAAATAAATAAATTCGACACTAAAAATTTTGCGCCAATCAAAGTAAATACAGAGGAATTCGATATTGTGATTGTTGCCGATTTCGGTCACGGGTTTTGCGATCAGTTGGAGATTAATGATGGGTTTCATTTAATGTGCCAAACGAATTCTAACAATTTCGGGTTTAATCGTATTTCAAAATGGAAAAATAAACGCAAAAAGAGTGCCTGTATCGATTTAAGAGAAGCCAGTCTTCAAGTAAATAGTAAAATTATCAAACCCTCTAATGAAGACATACTAGGTATTTATAATTACGAGCTAAATTGCGAGAATTTATTTGTGACAACAGGAAAAACAGGATCTTGTTTTACAAACGGTGAAATTGTTGAGCAATGTCCATCATTCAAAACTGAAATAATTGATACGATTGGCGCGGGTGATACCTTTTTTGCATTTGCTTGTGTCATGGCTCACTTAGATTCAATAGACCAAAAATTATATTTGCCTTCGTTGGCCGCAAGTTTATCAACTACTTGGTTGTGCAACGAAAAATCAGTAACAAAACAATCATTAATAGAACATGCAGCTAAATACGTATAAACAAAAGTTCATTGAGTTCATCAATTCTAAGGAACTAGATGCTCAAATCATTGCCGCGGTAGCTTTGATTAAACAACACCAACGAATCTTTTTTATTGGAAATGGAGGGTCAAATTCCATCTGTTCTCACATGATGGAAGACTGGGCCAAGGTATTAAAATACGAAGCCTTTTCTTTTAGTGATCCAGCATTGATTACGTGTTTTTCAAATGACTATGGTTACGACAAAGCAATGGTGGAATGGTTAAAAGTGTATTTTAAACCAACGGATATTTTAGTGGCGATTAGCAGTTCTGGAAATTCACCGAATATCAATAATGCGGTGGATTTTGTGGCATCTTTGGGAGCTGATGTGATAACCCTCTCTGGATTTGAACGTAACAATAAGCTATCTGCAAAAGGAAAAATTAATTTCTATTTGGACGCTCACAGTTACGGCATTGTGGAGTGTTATCATCAAACAATTTTACATACAGTACTTGACATCATTCATGAAGGAAATTAAACACGTACTTATAACGGGTGTTGCAGGTTTTATAGGGTCTAATTTATTAGATTACTTGTTAGACACTACCGATTGGAAAATTACAGGAATCGATGACCTGAGCACTGGCACCGAAAATAATATTAAACAACAGTTATCGAATCCGAAATTCGACTTTGTCAAATCTTCGGTTGATAATATCGATAGTTTATTAAAATTCGATGTGGTTTTTCATTTAGCGGCTCTGCCTCGGATTCAACCAAGTTTTGAGTTTGTCACTCAGCATATTACCGCGAACCTCACGCTGTCGATGCATTTGATTGAGCTGATGATAAAGGAGAATCATTTTCCAAAATTTGTTTTTAGTAGTTCGAGTGCAATTTATGGTACACCCGATATTGTCCCAACTCCCGAATCCGTGAGAATAGATTGTCTGAGCCCATACGCTTTTCAAAAATATGAAGTAGAGAAATATCTTGAACTTCTCTCAACTCGATATCCCTTGGATTATGTTTGTCTCCGTTATTTTAATCCTTACGGCCCACGGAGTTATAATCCTGACAATAAGTTTAATGCTTACAGCAGTGTTGTTGGGATTTTTCTAGATCGTTTTAAAAATAATCAACCGCTACTAATTACTGGAGATGGAAGCCAGCGACGTGATTTTATACATGTTGCAGATTTAGCGAAAGCCAATTATGCAGCTGCTGTGAAAAAGGAAAGGGTTAATACTGCATATAATATTGGAAATGGCACAACTATCAGCGTTTTAGAAGTAGCAAAAATGATAACTTCTAATTTCGAATTTATTTCAAAACGCGAAGGTGAGTCTGAAATCACGTTTGCCGATACAAGTAAAGCAAGGCGCGATTTAGCTTGGAGTCCGTCTCGAAATCTGGCGGAATATATTAAAGAGCAAACAAAATGAAAATTGGTTTTACTTGCGGCGTGTTTGATTTGTTTCACGCAGGCCATGTGCTTATGCTGAAAGAATGCAAAGAAAATTGCGACTATCTGCTAGTTGCATTGAATCGTGCTGAGAATTTTTCCGAGCAAGTTAATCCTGGTAAACAGAAGCCGATATACTCCCTAGAAGAGCGTACGCTCATTATGAAAAGTTGTCGGTATGTTGACGAAGTGATAGATTACAATTCTGAAGAAGAGCTTCTGGTGATCTTAAAAACGAGACAAATAGGAATTCGCTTTTTAGGTGAAGACTATGCTGGCAAGAAGATTACAGGCAGTGAATTGCCTATTGAAATTTACTACACTTCTCGAGATCATGGCCTGTCTACTTCAAAATATAGACGAATAATAAAAGGGGATTAAAAGTTATGTTCGTTTTTTTAATTCCCCGTACGCCTAAAAAGTATCGCAGTCCTCTAAGGAATGAGTTATGGGAGCTCTGCAAACAATCGCTTTTATGCCAGACTTCAAAAAACTGGAAGGCCATCGTGATTGGTGATACGAAATTTGAGGATCTAGACCCTCAGCATTTCATTCGTTTAGATTTTGATGATTACGGAAAGCTGATAAAATTGAAAGAAGCTCTCGCTCTTATTGAAAGTTGGGAGAATAAACCAGAATATTTAATTAGATTGGATGATGATGATTTGATCTCACGCGTCTTTTTGGAGCATATTGAAGGCCTCGATAAAAAATTTGATTGCTATTATGATGAAAATCACACATGCATTGATTTAGTTTACCTAAAAATTTCGCAGGTGAAGAATTTATGGCTACCTAATACGGTAATACACAAATACAATTGTGCGATTGAGAAATGTGGAAACAAAGATGTGCATTTAATATTGCAAGATCACGACGAATTCTGGCATATTTATTATGCTAATCGTGAAGTTTACAAAAGCAAAAAAGTCAATCCAGTTTACAATAGGATTTTGACACCATTTTCGATTACTAGTTCGGGCGAAAAAAATGATAGTGGCATCAATTGGCAAAAACATCTATCCTACCTAAATGGATACGGTCCATGGGTCAACTTAAGTGAAAATTTTTTCTATATGAGAAACTTAAGAGAAATTTCTCGATTGTATTTTAGCGATCGGCCGTCAAGACCTTTATCGTATTGGATTTACAACAAAATTAAATATACAAAAAATCTATTTTTTCAGAATTGAGAGTTTCCGTAATTATCCCCTGTTTTGACGTTGAAGAGTACATTGAAGAGTGTGTAGCATCAGTTATCTCTCAAACTTACTCCGAAGTTGAGATTATTTGCGTGGACAATAATTCAAAAGATCGGACTTGGCAGGTACTCGAAAAAATCGCAACTAAATTTCAGAATGTAAGTATATGCAAAGAACTTAATCCTGGAGCAAATGCCGCTAGGAATAAAGGAATCATGTATGCAAAAGGGGAATGGTTGCAATTTCTGGATGCGGATGATCTATTAGAGCCTATGAAGATAGAGCATCAGATGAGAATTATTGAACGTTCATCAATAAAGACGGGTTTTGTTGCTGGTGCTTTTAAGAGAATGAACATTAATGGTAATTTAGTATTACATCAAACAATCGAAGAGAATAAATTTATTTCAGTATTTAAAAATCAAGCTGGTAATACGTGCTCAAACTTATGGAGCAGAGCCTCGCTAATGAAGGTGGGAGGTTGGAATGAATCACTTAAAAGTTCTCAAGAAGCAGATCTAATGTTGAGACTAATTCTCAATAACGAAGAATATATTGCTGATAGCGAAGCTCTCACTATAATTAGAGAACGTGCAACTGGTCAGATTTCTCAGTCAGATCCAATCAAAAGATGGAATCAATATATAGATGTTCAACTAGATTTTTTAAATAAATTGAAAATTCGTTTCCCATCTGAATATGACGCATACATTGGATTTTATCAAGATGCACTGATGGTTTCCATTCTAATCTTAGGAAAATACAGCAAGAGTTCAGCAGACGCGTATTACAAAACCCATATCAAGAATAACTGGGTATCTTCTGGATCATTTGGATTTAATACTTCAAAAGTTATTCTAATAAAATGGTTTGGATTAAAAAACTATTTGCGCATCATAACTTTAGTAAAATAGAAATACATCATATTAAATTTAGTGCAGAGAAATGTGTGGGATATCAGGTATAATTAGTTTAAATGAGTCGAAAATTCTGGCGGAAAAGCTTGAATCCATGACGGATGAAATTTCACACCGTGGTCCTGATGGCGAAGGTTTTCTGTTTTCAAATGGGGCAGAGCAAGCGTCGCGACTGAAGCAAACGCGTCCAAACGCATCGATTATAAACGTTGAGAGTAAAGTAAATGTTGCATTCGGTCATCGACGCCTATCTATTCTAGACCTTCATCAAAGCGCCAGTCAGCCAATGACTGATGTTTCGGAGCGTTACTGGATCGTCTTTAATGGCGAAATCTACAATCATGTTGTTTTAAGGCAAGAACTTCAGTCTCTGGGTTATCATTTCAAGACCGATCATTCAGATACAGAAGTCATTCTCAACGCTTATGCTTGCTGGGGGGTGAATTGTCTGCAGAAGTTCAACGGAATGTGGGCGTTTTGTATTTGGGACACCCATGAAAATTCTTTTTTCTTAGCGCGTGATCGTGCAGGTAAAAAGCCGCTCTATTATACTGAACATGAGCAACAATTTTATTTTGCGAGCGAACTAAAAGCTATTTTAGTAAACAAAGAAATTCCCCGGGTTCTTGATGAGCGCGCAATATACGACTACCTTACTTACATGATGGTGCCTTCACCACAAACGATATTTAAGGACATTCATAAATTGCCGGCAGGACACTATTTAAACATTAAACAAGGACAAGCAACTGAACCGATTCGCTACTGGAGTCCACTATCAGATGCACCTTGCTTGAACATTAGTGAACAAGAAGCCATAGAAGGTATTAGGGAGCGTATATATGAGGCCGCTAGATTAAGAATGTTAGCAGATGTTGAAGTAGGGGTGTTGTTGAGCGGTGGTCTTGATAGCAGCATTAACTTGGCATGTTTGTCAAAATACGCGACACGACCTATTAAGGCTTTTTCAGTTGGGTTTGAAAACGGGAAGGGTTATAAAAACGAATTTGAATATGCGCGAAAAGTAGCCAAGCACCTAGGTGCCGAGTATCACGAATTAACGCTAACAGAAAAAGACTTTTTTGATTTTTACCCAGAAATGGTGTATTATCAAGATGAGCCCATTGCCGATACAGCAAATATTCCAATTTATTACATTGCAAAGAAAGCGAGAGAGCAAGGTGTAAAAGTGCTCTTAGGCGGTGAGGGAAGTGATGAGTTATTTGTGGGATATGAGTTGTGGAAATTGGCTCGGCAGTTTGCAACAATTATGGATGGCAAACCGAATTTAGCAAAACTTGCAGCGTTTTTACATAAGAACTCACCTGCTAAAGGAAGGCGTTTATTTTACCACAATTGGTATGAAAAAATTGCTAATGGAGAGCCAAGTTTCTGGAGCGGCACAGAGCTTCGTCATGAAGCGGAAAAAAAGAGTATGCTCTCTGACAATTTTAAGAACAGACTAGGCAATTATCGTTCTTTTGCGCCAATGAGCGCTTTGTATAGCGAATTTAAGGCCAAAGGAAAATTAGATTATTACGACTGGATGAGTGCAGCTGACTTGCAATACCGCTTGCCAGACTTATTATTGGCACGATTAGATCGCATGTTAATGGCAGCTTCTGTGGAAGGGCGCAACCCATTTTTAGATGTAAACGTTATTGAATATGCCTTGAAGTTGCCTGCGAATATGAAAACCAAGGCAGGGCAAGAAAAGTACATATTAAAAAAGGCGTTTGAGGGCATTTTGCCAAATGAGATCATCTATCGTAAAAAAGATAGTTTCACAGTGCCCTTGAGTAACTTGTTTAATACAAAAAACTATAGAGAAAATAGTATAAATGCTATTGATAAATTTAATAGCCAATGTGGGGTATTTTCGTCTGAATTTATTAAAGGTCTGAGTAAAGGTGCAAATAGTGCAGAAATTTGGAACATTTCTAATCTTGCTTTGTGGTATGATCAATACAGCAAGACATAATGGAAAACGTGGTTGATCCAAAAAAGGAAATTTCAATCTCTGTTATAATGGCAAGTTATAACAAAGAAAAATACGTTCAAGAAACGATCACCTCAATATTGAACCAATCATTTTCGGATTTCGAATTAATTATAGTTGACGACGGTTCTAGTGATGCGACGGTATCAATAATTAAAAAATTCCAAGTTGTTGATCCGAGAATTATACTAGTTGAAGGAACAACCAACAAAGGAGCAAATCATTGTCGAAACATAGGCATCCAAAACGCAAAAGGCCAGTACTTAATATTCATAGATGCTGACGATTTATTAATGAAAGATTGTTTGTTTCAACGGTATGAAGCAGCTATAAAACATCCTGAAGCGAATTTGTTGGTATTTTCGATGGGCGTTTTTTATCAAAGAATTGGAGACGATAAGAGAATGTGGCGTCCCACATCTGAAAGGCCATTGAGTGATTTTCTGCAACACAAGTTGCCGTGGTCAATTTTGCAACCGTTGTGGCGTCGCAATTTTATGTTAGAGCTTGGTGGTTTTGACGAGCGTTTTCAAAGATTGCAAGACGTGGAGATGAGCACTCGAGCGTTGTTGAACAAGGACGCACGTCTCTTGCAATTTGACACTGCGCCTGACTGTTACTATCGGATCGATGAGAGTAGAAAGAATTTTTCAAAGTACTTTTTTTTAGAGAGGTGGGTTGGAGCCTCAATAATGTATAGTGACAAGTTTCTCGCTCTAGTTGAGCAGAAGCAACAGAGATTTATTTTGGGCACTCTCTATCAAACCATGCTTCAGATTTTTACACATCATAAAAACGACCATATTACTGAAGTCGAGTCTCATCGTTTAATGAGTCTGCTTCAGCAGGCAAAAATCATGAAACAGATCGGGCAAATTAAAAGAATCATTTTTCGCATTGCGCTTAAATATAATTCTTGGTCCTTCAGAATTCCAGGCGCAAATCGATTTTTTACTTTCTGTCTAGTGTCCTAGTTTAGAGTGTAAAATGGGAATCATAATCAAGACTGTTTATTCGGCAGACTCACACGAATCTTGAAACTTGCAATATGGAGATAGCGAACAGTAAGAAAACCCGTGGAAATATGCTGATTGTTCTTGCTATTTACGTATCTGTTTTTGTGAATTCTATTGTGTTTTTTAAAGACCCATTTGAATTCTATTTGGGTTATTTGATTTTTCTCGTTCTTTTACCTGCGTTTATATTCCGATACAAGCCGAGCAGAAATTTGACTTCGATACTTGGTATTTTGCTTGTAACTGGAATATTCAACATCATTATTGGAAATAATACCTGGGCATTATTTTTAAAAGTGTTTACAGGACTTTCGCTTTCTTATCTTTTTTACTTTTACGTCATATTGGAGTTTGATTTTGATGTTCAGCAATTATTTATTTGGTATTTAAGGGGGAGTGCGATTGTTGCTGCCATTGGCCTGTTACAATTCGTGTCTTTTCAAGTGGGCTTCTCACCTGGATACGATTATTCATGGCTGCTTAACAAATGGGGAATCGTGCGAGGAGGGAATTTTGGAATCCGTGTTAATTCTATTTTTGGAGAACCTACCTACCTAGCGGCGACTTTGTCAGCAGCATTTTTTGTTTCAATAAATAATTTAATAAGTAAAAAAAGTTTTGGTATTTCTAAAACGCAAAGCGCCATTATTATTGTAGTTTATATTTTGTCGTTTTCCGGACTAGGGCAACTCGGAGTATTTGTTAGTTTAATTTTATTAGCAGTTAGTTTAGGTTTGGTGAGGTATATTTTTGTAGCAGTTCCTGCTGCAGTCTTGGTTTTTGGACTGTTGTATAATAATGTAAGTGATTTTCGAGAACGGTACGATAGTACGTTAGGTCTTTTTTCTGAAAAGGAAGATTTTGTACTCGGAAAGACACACGGTTCATCATTTATTTTATATAATAATTACAAGGTGGCAGTAAAAAACTTTCAAACTAATTTCTTATTTGGTTCAGGTATCGGTTCTCACCCTGTAGCATTTTCGAAATATAGCATGGCCAAAACATGGAGAGTTAAAGGATTTAATGAAAATGGGGCAGATGCAAATTCCATGTTACTTCGTCTAATATCCGAAACTGGTATTTTTGGCGTCGCGATTTTTCTTTTTATTTTGATACGGGGCTATGTGAATCGTGATGTGAATCACGACACATATCACTGGTTGGTTAGCAATGGAATTCTAGTAATGCTACTGCTAAATTTGTTTCGGCAGGGGCACTATTTTCTCAATGGTTTTCCGTTTTTTGTTTTGTTGTATATTTTTAATCGTCTATCATATCAAAGTTATCTCGAGACTGGTAAGGATCTTTTTGAAATTCAAACTGGTTCCGATGAGGATCAAATTGAACAAACCAGTGGTGCAACTGCTGTTGTTGAAGGATCTTAGTTCGTAATCTGAATTATAAACGCTGTTGAAATAATACTAACATGAAAATACTAAAGCTAATTAGTGAGTCAAAGAATCTTCAACTTTTTATATTGTACGGACTTTTAGGTTTTCCGTTGTTTTATTTCGTTTATAAATATAGCGTGCCTTATTTTGGGACAGTAGATTTTTTCGACTACTACAAACTATATGAAAGCATGGATTATAAGGGAGCGGATTCGCCACTGAATATGCGTTTGCTTGGTGCATTTTTTGTATTTCTATTAAATAAAACGGGATTAGTGTATAATACAGCGACGAATATTGATGGGGAATCTTTCCAAAAATCGATTTATTTTAATGCGATCTTATTAAACTACATTTGGGTTATTTGCACATGCGTTTTACTTTTTAATTTGGCACGATCGAGGAGAGTGCCTGTGATACTGTCATTTGTCGCAGGATTAATTTATTTGCTGGGGTTCGGAACCATTTTTTATGAACTCATGCCGCTTGCAGACGCTTTGGCGGTTTTTTTGTTCACTATCGTAATTTGGTTTTATTTGAAGAAAAGTAATTTAATTTTGATTCCCCTTGCATTATTAGTATTTCAAAGAGAGTATATTTTTTTAGCATTGGGACTATTGGCATTGATCGATTATTTGAGGCAAAAGAATTTTTATTTTGTTAAGGTGCTGATTTATTGCTGTGTTTTTTTTATACTCTATGTTGTACTCAGAAAAATGTACTTTGAGACACCGAAATATTCGCATCACACAGATGTTAACTATATGGCTGATTCGCTTGCAAAATTGCGTTTTCCACTAGTACCGTTTATAAGACAAACCTTAATGACGATGAACATTACATTTATTTATTTTTTGGTGATTTTTTACAAGTTCAGAAAAGGGATTTCTTTTGATAAAACGTACCTGACGAATACTTTAGCTTTGTTTGTCCAGATTGTTGTAATTGCATTGCTATTGGCTCTTGGAAATAACACGGGCAGGTATTTTTACATTTTGGTTCCGTTGGTTATTTTATACCTTGTTGAAGAGCTTAGTTCATTAGGTCAATTGAGCCTAATTGAAGAACCTCCGATCCAAAATCCAAACTAGTAGCGCAATTGAATTCTGAGAGCATATTATTCGCAGCAACTGTTTACTTTGTTGCAATCTTAACGGCATTTATATTTCGTCCGAGTAGATATTTTCAAAATACTACGACGCGAAATGTGAGCATTGATGGTCTGCGAGGATTCTTAGCACTCGGTGTATTTATTCATCATGCTGCAGTTTGGAGATTATTTTCCAGAACAGGAGTTTGGAGCAAACCCTCGAGTTTTGTTTTCATACATTTTGGTGAAACTACGGTTGCGTTTTTCTTTATGATAACTGCATTTTTGTATACAAAAAAACTACTTTCCTCCAAAAGCTGGCGGGCGAAGGAATGGATGCAAATATTTTGGTCTCGGGTTTTCCGACTTTTTCCACTTTATTTAGTTTCCATCTTGTGTTTGCTCGTAATCGTTATGGTTTTGTCAAATTGGCAACTTCGAGTACCAATTGTTGACTTTTTGATCTCAGTGTTTCATTGGATCTTTTTTGGAATCACGAGGCAGCCACAAATTAACCTATCGGAATTAACCAGTGTTATTAATGCTGGTGTCATATGGTCACTGCGCTTAGAATGGCTATTTTACTTTATGTTACCGATTATTGCGGTGGTCTTCTTAAGATATCGCGTACCGATTTGGGTTGTACTTCTAAGTGTACTTTTTGTTGTTGGTTATTTTGCGGTCCATGAAGTTAATTTGCACTATATGCTCTCCTTCGCTGGCGGTATGCTGGCTGCTTATATAGCGCGAAACAATGTAGAATATTCATGGATTAAATCAAGATATACAAGTTTGGTATTGGTTGCTATCCTAATAATATTGTCTTTGTTTTCAACCGCAAATAGCATTTTACCCAAGACGTTAATTTTCGTGGCATTTACTTTGATCGCACTTGGAAATGATCTTTTCGGTGTTCTCCGATCAAGTGTGATGCGCCTACTAGGAGAAATCTGCTACAGTACGTATTTGTTGCATGGGATGTTGTTGTTTGTAGTATTATATTGGATAGTCGGGATAGATAATTTGCGAAATTTGAGTGACCTACAATACTGTGGATTGATATTTTCATTGACGCCTATATTAGTAGTGTTAAGTTATTATGGATTTTTTTTAGTCGAACGCCCATTTATACAAATTGGAAAGAAATTTAGTTCGAACTGAGAGAACCGATAAATTACAATTCGTTTTGCAAACAATTGGATTCGGCAAAGTGAGTTTAATTTATTTCCTCCTTTCCTTCCCCCTTTTCTACTTCGTCTACAAATATGGTAACCCCGAGCCACTAGCGCACGATTACTTTCAGTATTACCATTTGTACCAACGGTTTGACGTTGGTTATGTGATTAGCCCACACAACATGCGATTGGTGGGCTCTTTTTTTGTGTTTCTGTTGTATAAGCTAAACGTATTTTATAACACAGAATGTTTTGTAGACAAATACGAGTCGTGGGGATTTTTGAAACAAGTTTATTTTGATGCAGTATTCTTCAATTTTATTTGTGTTTCTCTTACAGCAAGTTTGATCTTTAAGATACTATTGCGTGAGTTGAGAGATCCTGTTCTGGCAATTATTGGTGGGATGTTATTTTTGTTTGGATTTGGAACTATTTTCTATTGTTTGATGCCTTTGACAGAAGCTTGCTCGATTTTACTGTTTGTAATATTTCTTGATTTTTATCTCAGAAAATCAAAATGGGCGATAGTACTATTAGTACTATTGATTTTTCAAAGGGAGTATTTATTGATCATGATCGGCACCATTAGCTTAATTGAATATTACACCACACGCTCGCGTTACTATTTGGCTATTGGTAGTGTAGCTGCCGTTTGTTTTTCGATTTACTATATCTTGCGTAAAACCCTGTTTTTCAATCCAGCCCTTGATTTTCAATCGAATCCAGGCTATATGTGGGAAAATTTGAGCCACTTTAATGTGAACTTTGTTGAATATTCGCGTCAACTCGTATTAAGTTTGAATTTGCTGGTCATTTATGTTGGATTAGTGATGTACAAAAAGCGACAAAGTCTTGCAATAAATAGATGGAGTTTCTTCATTTTAGTGTTTTTGTTTGTGCAGGTTAATTTGGTGGTAATAGCGGGTGGACATGGCAATAACGTTGGGAGGTATTTTTATTTGATTAGTCCGTATTTAATTTTGGTAATTAGTCGAGAATTTATGGAAATAAAACAAAATCTATTGAGGGAGGACAGACGTGACTAAAACTTTTCAAATCCCGGAGCAAATAAGTACTCAACCGAGTAATGTTCCAATCCTTGAGAGTTTGCGAGCATTTGCCGCTCTTTCTGTGGTGATGTTTCATTTCGTGTGCACGGTCACAGGTTTCATTAGCGATGAGACGGTATTAAGTATTTTCACAATTGGTCAATTCGGCGTTCAATTGTTTTTTGTTATTTCTGGCTTCGTCATTCCGTGGGCCATGTATCATGCTGGCTTTGAATGGAAGTATTTTTTCAGTTTCCTGCTCAAGCGTTTCGCTAGGCTTGAGCCACCTTACATTGTTTCAGTGATTTTAGCCTTAGTGCTTTTATATTTACGGGAAAACGTTTTGGGGATTGCCAATTCGCACATTCAGGTCAGCGCTAAACAAGTAGCTTTGCACCTGGGGTATCTCATTCCATTTTTCGAGAAGTATGAATGGCTAAATCAAGTGTACTGGACTTTGGCGATTGAGTTTCAGTATTACTTTTTAATTGCTCTGTTATTTATCCCAATTACGCGATCAAAAGCATGGATAAGATGGATATTCTATGCCGCTTGTATTTTAGCAACCTTCATTACGTCATCTGCCTTTTTGCCGTTTTGGTTGCCTTTGTTTCTTTTGGGGATCGTTTTGTTTTTATTTAAAGTTTCGATCATTAATAAGTGGGAATATTATCTGGTGACAGCGTTCATTGTTGCCTACTGTTTTCATTTGTATCCCTTTTGGTCAGTGATATATGCTTTGCTGCCAATTGTCATGATCAATTATTATCCAACTTTGAAATTAAAATGGGCGGCAAAGCTCGGTAGTTTTTCTTATTCGATCTATTTGATCCATCCACTTATTGGCGCATCGCTTATTAATGTATTGTCTCACCATGTGCATGAAGCCTGGCAAAAGGTTTTAGTAATTGGCTTAGGTGTGATCGTTACCTTGGCAGCTGCATGGATCAACTATCTCTTGGTGGAAAAGCCTTCCAAGAAATTATCTGCTTCTATTAAATATAAGTCTTAAAGATTATTTGTGATAAGGAAAAGGCCGCTGTAGCGGCCTTTTTTTTTGAGCTATGCAACAGTCTATTTTCGCTGTTGCTTTAACAGAAGTCCACACTTCAGCACAGGCTTAATCCTTCAATTCCAGATCTCTTTTCTTCTTAACGGATCTCTCTCGCATATTGAACCCTTCAATCATCATTGCAAAGGCCAATGCAATGTAGGCGTAGTTTTTGTTGAGTTCGACGTGCTCTTCGTGCGGTACGCTAAAATTATAGCCATCAATCAGTCCTTCGGCAAATAAAATGCCGCCAATGACGAGGAGAAAGGATAAGGCAATCATTTTGATGCCTTGATTTTTATTGATGAAGTCGGCTACATAGCCGCTGAAGAGGATCATGAGGATCATGCTCACAATCACCGCACTGATCATGATTAAAACAATGCCGCTGACGCCAACCGCCGCCAAGATACTGTCGAAACTAAAAATAAAGTCGATGATGATGATTTGAATGATGATGGCTTTCATGCTGGCCTTGCCTTCTTGTTTATCGCTCATCTCCACTTCAGCTTCTTCGTTGTGGATCTTCTCCATGATTTCTTGCCAGGTTTTGATCAAGAGAAAAATACCACCTCCTATTAAAATCAAACTTTTTCCGCTCACGCCATAAGGACCCACGAAAAAAAGCGCGTCTTTTAATCCTGCTATCCAGCCTACAAACAATAATAACACAGACCGTACAAGAAGTGCTAAGGTTAGTCCAATGGTACGGGCGCGTTTTTGTTTGATGTGAGGGAGTTTATCAACTGCAATGGAAATGAAGATGATGTTGTCGATACCGAGGATGATTTCGAGAATCGTGAGTGTGAGTAAGCCTATGAGTCCTTGAAGGGAAAGTAAGGCGGATACGTCCGAAGACCAGCTGTGCATTTGAAAAATTTTGTGTAAAGATACTTTTTTTTGGAGACTGGGGATGACTAAACGCGGAGGCGCGGAGGTCGCGGAGAAAGTGTTATTTTGTAGGATGCATGTGATAGGTGTCGGGTACATGGAGGATTAATTTTTTGCGAAGCAAAAAACCAATAGGGGCAATATTCCTAGGGGGTTAAACGCGGAGGCGCGGCCCGAAGTAGAAATTCCATTTTGTAAGAGGGGATGAATTACACTTCTGGCCGAGGAGGACGCGGAGAAAGTGTTATTTTGTAGGATGCATGTGATAGGTGTCGGGTACACGGAGGATTAATTTTTTGCGAAGCAAAAAACTAATAGGGAGCAGTTTCTTGTCATTTTCGTTTCAGACAATTAGTGCAATCTTAGCTGAGAACAGATTTGATATTGTACTGTTCTCGTTGTGAATTTGCTTGGAAATGGGACGTTAACTATTAATGACCCTTCTAATGCCGTCTTTTAGTCGAGGTGAATTGAAATTCATTAATAAACCTAGGCGTAGATCGCTTAGCCTCAGATAAGTGAGAATTTGAGCCAAATGAAGATCGTTTAACTTTTCTACACATTTCAGTTCCACGATGATTGAACCGTTTACAATCAAATCAAGGCGATAGGCGGTGCCAAGTTCGATTCCGTCATATTTGATCGGAAGTGGTTTTTCTGTTTCTACGTTAAAGCCAAGTTTGACTAATTCATGTCTAAGACATATCCTATATGCGCTTTCAAGTAAACCAGGGCCAAGCGCAGTATGCACTTTCATTCCACAACCGATTATCGTTCCTGCTAAGTCGTCATTTGTCATTTTGGATAATATTGAAGCAGAAAAATAGAATATTTTTTTAATTTGACCTCGACAGTTTGAAGTAAATCGATAAAATTCTAGGAGAAACAGATCGCCTAAACACAGCCTCCGCGCATTAATTCACCGAGGGTGAATTAATAAAGAGGTATTTATGTGAACCTAGTGTCTACAACAAAAACAATACTCCGCGATCTCCGCGCCTCCGCGTTTAAAAAAAGCACACAGCTACGCTAATCTGAAAAGCGCCTCACCTCACCCTGAACTCCCCATACACCGGCAAATGATCAGACACCCTTCTTGCAGCCAGCACATCTTTAAAGCTTTTATAAAATGGCAGCGTGCCGGCGCTGATGCAATCGACTTTTTTTTGATTAAAAAATATATTGTCGTATTCAGAAGCTAAACAATTTCCGTTTTGGCATTCTGTTTTTAAGGTGGTTCTTTGTCCTACCAATGCTGGTACGTAGCCTTGTTCGCGTAAGGGGTTAAAGACATTGTGGCTTTGTGGACAATTAAAATCCCCACAAAAAATAAGTGTGTGATTAGGATATTCTGCACTTAAATATTGGAAATATTTGATTTCCGTTTCAGGTTGATGTTTTTTTGGCAAAGCGTGAAACACTGCTAGTGTATAACGTTTGCCGTTTTGTTCGAGGCACATGTAAAAGGGTTCGCGTTCAATTTGTGTGGCGTATTTTTTTTCTAACCATGGCTCTCCAATTTTTTTTAGTTTAGATGGTTTCCAAATAAAAGCATAACGTTCACTTCTGTTGGGACTAGACTGTGTGGGATCACTGATCACATAGTCCCACTTTGCTCCTGTGCGATTTAAGGCATCGGCTAATCTGCTCACGGCTTGCGCACCTCCATCACCAGTGGCGACTTCCAGAATTGCCACCACATCATAGTCACGCAGCTGTTTGGCTATAAAGGTGATGGTGGAATCTGGTTTTGATTTTCCGAAATTTTGAATGTTCCAAGAACACAACTTTACCTGAGCCGACGCAAGCGCCAGCTGCAGGTAAAGTGCGAGGACGAATAACCAGTAAGACCTCTGCACTATTTTTCTGATTTACGTTCGTTCGTTTTTACTTTTACTTCTGATCCTATTTTTACATCCTTTTCAGGCGTGTGAATGTTGATGCCGTCTCCATTAATTTTTATTTCAGCGTCTTTTGCTTTTACTTGAATACCATGTTCATCGATTGAAAAATCCTCATCATCTTTTGTACTATCGTGATCATTGTCAAGATTTTCACAATCAATACAATCCAAACCTTTATCCGTCATTTTCCAGCGACGGCCGGCCATATCGCCATCCCAGGTGTTGCTGGTATTTTCAACATCATTTAAAAAATATTGCAAGGATCGGTCAATCTTCACAACTTTTCCTTTGGGTACACGTAATACCAATTCTAATTCTTGCGCTCTGAATTTTACACGTTCGGTCACAAGAAAGCACTTATCAAAGAGTAAGGTACTTCCGTTTTGATTGTATTGGTATTGTATGGCTCTTGCATTTTCATTGGCCTCTCGTTTTGTTTCACCACGTGCATTTTTAGAAAGCACCAGTTCAACACTATCAGATTCCGTGTAAACGATATTTAAATTAGCATAGCCTAGAATTGTGAGCGAATGATCGCGTTCTCCAAAAACATAGCCTGCACTATTTAGTGAAAAATGATAGTCCACGTCGTCCTCATTTTCAAAGTTGAGATCTTTCCAGCGGCTCATTTCTGGATTTAATTTTAAAACGATCGTATCACCAATGGCATGCAATTGAACGGTTTCTTTCAAGCGTGCATTATCATTAAACTGGCGCAGTGTGGTTGCTGTGATGTAAATACCAATGGCGAAACCAATACTCCATAAAACACCTAATACTACGTTTAACCAACGGTTGGTGTAACGGACGCGAAATAGCAACTTAATTCCACCGTATACCAACATAATAATGGGGATACCAATCACTACAATAAAGGCAAAAACACCGAGGGCATAATGTACTGGCGAGTCGAAAATAACGGCTTTCCAATGTTCGATGCGAACGCTAGCTGGTGACTTAAAGGAGATGCCCATTAAAGATCCAACATAGGCGATCAGTAATACCACGCCGATAATAAAAATGAGCAAACCAAACAAACGACCAATGATATTAAAGATGGTTTGCAGCACATGTGCTATGTTATTTCTCACGGCACTCCCATAACTCTGATCTCGAAAATCGCGACCGTATTTATTCATGCGCGTTTTTACATCTTCGGCTTCTTCTTTAAATGATTTAAAAATGGTATTGATATTAGCAGGTTCGCCACGCATCGCAAATTTGTCTGCGGTGGTGCGGGCTTCTGGCATCACGATCCAAAGAATCACATACACCCAAAGACTCAAGCCTCCAAAAAAGATCAATAAGAACATGGCTAAACGCACCCAAACGGTATCAATGTCAAAATACGCTGCTAAGCCACTACACACGCCACCAATGGCTTTGTCATCGGGATCGCGAAATAGACGACGCTTGATTTTTTCTTGTGTTTGACTGTATTCAGCTTTTGCAGACTGTGACGCACTTGTATCTTCTTCGCCGGCAAACTCTTCGGGGCGACCCATGATTTCCATAACGTGTACTACGTCAGCCATCACGATTACTTGTTTGGATGGACTGATTTTACTTTGCAGTAACTCAGCAATGCGTGACTCGATATCACTCATGATTTCGTTGCCGCCTTCAGTATGCTTGAAGCTGTTTTTGATGGCCGTTAAATATTTGCTTAGGGCCTCGTAAGCATCTTCTTCGATGTGGAAGATGATTCCACTGATATTTATTGTGACTGTCTTGTTCATTGTTCTGGTTTTTACGTTTTTTTTTGAGGGCTAGTTTTTAGTAAAATCTTTTCCTTGTTGTATGGTTTTGTCTACTGCTTCAACCAATTCTTTCCAAGAACATTGTAGTTCTTTTAAATAGGATTCGCCTGAGGGCTTGAGGCGGTAGTATTTGCGGGGCGGACCGCTAGTGCTTTCTTCCCAGCGATATCCGAGCAAATCAAGATTCTTTAATCGGGTAAGTAGGGGATATAAGGTTCCTTCCACTACTACTAATTTTGTATCTCTTAGTTTGTCGATTATTTCGGTGGGATAAGCGTCACCCTGCGAGAGGATGGAGAGGATACACAATTCGAGTACACCCTTTCTCATCTGAGCTTGTGCTGCTTTCTCTGGCGCTGACTCTGCTTTCTGATTTTCTGTATTTCCCATAATTCGTTCTTTCTAATATTTGTCCAGCTTTATGTGTGATGCGGCAAAGCATTATATGGTTCTGAAATTGAGTACCACGCTATGTGCCACTTCTTGTTTTAATTTTGGCAAACTGAGTTGCGAAAATTGTTTTTCAATTTCTTTTTTCAAAATCGGATCATTGGTTTTCGCTAACACAAAATTCACG